>OX328131.1:62855495-62865495 GCA_946811695.1 Gonocerus acuteangulatus
CGGAAAAAGCCTATCGTCTTCGTCGAAATCCTAGAATGCTCTTCAATATTACTTCCTGGAGCTGAGGAAGGACTGGGCTGCGATTTATCGTCTTCCGAGAAGTCTCTAACGCGTCTACTAAGAAATCTGACTAATATTCTAAAAGAACTAGGGAAGTCCTTATTTATTAAAATTTAATTTTCGATCATCGCAACGACGGCGATTTGCACTTTTTAAAATACATCAAATACCGATTTATACAAAAATACAAACTTATAGAACTAAATACAACAAATGAAATGAAGCGTCCGTCCATATACGATATAGGGTGAGGTGGCTTCTACAGAAGCCCACCGTCAGCCAGTCACGGCTATGTGCTGGCTGCTGAAGAAGCCCACCGTCAGCCAGTCACGGCTTTCTGCTGGCTGCTGGAGAAGCCCACCGTCAGCCAGTCAAGGCTTTCTGCTGGCTGCTGGAGACGCCCACCGTCCAGAAAGGGTTAAAATGTATTTATTGACACCATGTTCTCAGAAATGTAGCCTCCATGAAACGGGATAGTTCTCCCTCATCTACAAAGCCCTGAAGAAGGCTGCCGGTGTCAAGCCGAAACGTTGGCGTTAATATTTATTTATTTATTCATTTCGACAGCTTCGCAACAAGGGTAAATCTGCTCTATTGAATAACAAAAAATAAAAAACAATAATAATAAAAGAAAAAGTGAGAATAAATAATAATAAGGAATGTTATAAAGTAATTGTTTATGAATTAATTGGTTATGATCTGAAAATTAAGTATAATCCGATGATAGCTGATATCATGGGGCTTTGATTATAATAATAATTGGTCTAATAATATGGTGTCCAACAGAAAAAAAATTAAAATACAAAACAATAAAATAAAGGACTGAAGAACATAAATAAAAATATCAGTAAATAAAAGATATAAAGGAATGAATAGGTTGACAATTATTATAAGATCAGAAATTTTGTTGGGAATTAAAATCATATGTAATATTAATATATTTCATTGTATGTATTCGTGGTCGTTAAGTATGTCAGTATGGTATCAATATATGGGCTCTTTTCTGATAACAGCTCGCTGAGGTCATGAGGTGCCTGTAGGTTGTCTCTTTTCATTCAGTCTGTTAGTAGATGTTTCACAGTCATATATATATATATATATATATATATATATATATATATATATATATACATATATATATATATATATATATATATATATATATATATATATACACAAATGAGAGCAAGAGGAAGGAGAAAATATATACAAACAATAACAAATATTTTGCATTTTCCTTTCTCTTTCTCGCTTTTTTTTTTCTCTCTCTCTGCTTCTCGCTCTATTTTTCTATCTTTCTCTCTTTTTTTTCTTTCAACTATGGTCCTCTCTCTCTCACTCACTCTGTCTCACCACGTTCTCGGCCTCCCTCGCTCTCTCTCTCTCTCTCTCTCTCTCTCTCTCTCTCTCTCTCTCTCTCTCTCTCTCTCTCTCTTTCTCTATTCCTATTTCTGTATTTCATACTCTCCGAACCTTCATCTTCTCCCTGGCATGCCGGCATGCTAACCACCCTGCCATATCAATACACAAGTTATTGTCCTTCCACTTATGCTCAAAATTCAATAAAGTTTTCAAGAAACGTACCAGAATTACAACCATAAAATGAAGCGGCTAAATATCCCAACAACCTGAAAGCAACCGATTACACCTATAAAGCATCGAAATGAGATATAGATTTGTTAGAACGCATGAACCACTAATGCTCCCACTGATTTGCAAGTGTAAACGGGGAAGCATAGATCTACCTACGTGTTGTAGCCAAGTCTATTTCTACATTCGGAGGTCGTTGTAGGCATCTTACACCTTCAGACTATTGACTGTACGTCAACTGCAGACGGAATTGTCAACTCTCAGTCCAAAACACAGCATTTCTGCCCGAATATTGGCGTCCGCATCTCCTAGGCGTTATGAAGGGACGGAACAACCTGATTATCATAACAGAGTCAACTGACATCCGTTTTTAAATAATTTTTTTTTTCATAATTAACTTCTTAAAGGTAGCTATATGGAATATTTTGGCAAAATAATGATTTCTCTAGAGCGTAGTAGGTGAAATAATTTTCAATTTTAAAACGGATGTCTGATTAGCACATTAAGAAAACCCTATATTCCAATTTTGGGAAGATTCCAAAAAATAAATTTTGCTAAGGCAGGACCCATAAAATTTCGTTAAAGATAAAAAAACCCGGCAATTTTAAAAGAACATTAATCTGATTCCAACCAAATTTAGAGGTTCAGTAGAGGCTCTAAAGTTAACTGTTCTGGATTCGACGTTATATGAAAAAGGTTTACATTTTATTTTTATTTTGAGAACCATTTATAAGAGGGAGCTCTCTTCTTTTAAAAGAGCCAAAGAACTTAACCTTTAAGTACTGACGTATGGTCCCTGGGACCTTATGGTAGCCATTTCAAGAAATACCCCCTAGTAGTTCCCTTTTGACTGCACACATTCAATGAATATATAATTTCTTTCTAATTTCAGTAAACAAAAGGTCCCAGGGGCCATAATTCAGTACTTAAAGGTTGAATATCGGATCATCTCTAGGCGAGATATTGAATTTCATAATGTCACGTATATTTATCGCTTACAAATTCAATGAATATATAATTTCTTTCTTATTTCGGTAAACAAAAGGTCCCAGGGACCATATTTTAGTACTTAAAGGTTTAATATCGGATCATCTCTAGGCGAGATATTGAATTTCATAATGTCACGTATATTTATCGCTCACAAATTCAATGAATATATAATTTCTTTCTAATTTCGGTAAACAAAAGGTCCCAGGGACCATAATTCAGTACTTAAAGGTTGAATATCGGATCATCTCTAGGCGAGATATTGAATTTCATAATGTCACGTATATTTATCGCTTACAAATTCAATGAATATATAATTTCTTTCTAATTTCGGTAAACAAAAGGTCCCAGGGACCATAATTCAGTACTTAAAGGTTGAATATCGGATCATCTCTAGGCGAGATATTGAATTTCATAATGTCACGTATATTTATCGTTCACAAATTCAATGAATATATAATTTCTTTCTAATTTCGGTAAACAAAAGGTCCCAGGGACCATAATTCAGTACTTAAAGGTTGAATATCGGATCATCTCTAGGCGAGATATTGAATTTCATAACGTCACGTATATTTATCGCTTACAAATTCAATGAATATATAATTTCTTTCTAATTTCGGTAAACGAAAGGTCCCAGGGACCATAATTCAGTACTTAAAGGTTGAATATCGGATCATCTCTAGGCGAGATATTGAATTTCATAATGTCACGTATATTTATCGCTTACAAAGTCAATGAATATATAATTTCTTTCTAATTTCAGTAAACAAAAGGTCCCAGAGACCATAATTCAGTACTTAAAGGTTAAATATCGGATCATCTCTAGGCGAGATATTGAATTTCATAACGTCACGTATATTTATCGCTTACAAATTCAATGAATATATAATTTCTTTCTAATTTCAGTAAACAAAAGGTCCCAGGGACCATAATTCAGTACTTAAAGGTTGAATATCGGATCATCTCTAGGCGAGATATTGAATTTCATAATGTCACGTATATTTATCGCTCACAAATTCAATGAATATATAATTTCTTTCTAATTTCGGTAAACAAAAGGTCCCACGGGCCATAATTCAGTACTTAAAGGTTGAATATCGGATCATCTCTAGGCGAGATATTGAATTTCATAATGTCACGTATATTTATCGCTTACAAATTCAATGAATATATAATTTCTTTCTAATTTCAGTAAACAAAAGGTCCCAGGGACCATAATTCAGTACTTAAAGGTTGAATATCGGATCATCTCTAGGCGAGATATTGAATTTCATAATGTCACGTATATTTATCGCTCACAAATTCAATGAATATATAATTTCTTTCTAATTTCGGTAAACAAAAGGTCCCACGGGCCATAATTCAGTACTTAAAGGTTGAATATCGGATCATCTCTAGGCGAGATATTGAATTTCATAATGTCACGTATATTTATCGCTTACAAATTCAATGAATATATAATTTCTTTCTTATTTCGGTAAACAAAAGGTCCCAGGGACCATATTTTAGTACTTAAAGGTTTAATATCGGATCATCTCTAGGCGAGATATTGAATTTCATAATGTCACGTATATTTATCGCTCACAAATTCAATGAATATATAATTTCTTTCTAATTTCGGTAAACAAAAGGTCCCAGGGACCATAATTCAGTACTTAAAGGTTGAATATCGGATCATCTCTAGGCGAGATATTGAATTTCATAATGTCACGTATATTTATCGCTTACAAATTCAATGAATATATAATTTCTTTCTAATTTCGGTAAACAAAAGGTCCCAGGGACCATAATTCAGTACTTAAAGGTTGAATATCGGATCATCTCTAGGCGAGATATTGAATTTCATAATGTCACGTATATTTATCGCTCACAAATTCAATGAATATATAATTTCTTTCTAATTTCGGTAAACAAAAGGTCCCAGGGACCATAATTCAGTACTTAAAGGTTGAATATCGGATCATCTCTAGGCGAGATATTGAATTTCATAACGTCACGTATATTTATCGCTTACAAATTCAATGAATATATAATTTCTTTCTAATTTCGGTAAACGAAAGGTCCCAGGGACCATAATTCAGTACTTAAAGGTTGAATATCGGATCATCTCTAGGCGAGATATTGAATTTCATAATGTCACGTATATTTATCGCTTACAAAGTCAATGAATATATAATTTCTTTCTAATTTCAGTAAACAAAAGGTCCCAGAGACCATAATTCAGTACTTAAAGGTTAAATATCGGATCATCTCTAGGCGAGATATTGAATTTCATAACGTCACGTATATTTATCGCTTACAAATTCAATGAATATATAATTTCTTTCTAATTTCAGTAAACAAAAGGTCCCAGGGACCATAATTCAGTACTTAAAGGTTGAATATCGGATCATCTCTAGGCGAGATATTGAATTTCATAATGTCACGTATATTTATCGCTCACAAATTCAATGAATATATAATTTCTTTCTAATTTCGGTAAACAAAAGGTCCCAGGGACCATAATTCAGTACTTAAAGGTTGAATATCGGATCATCTCTAGGCGAGATATTGAATTTCATAACGTCACGTATATTTATCGCTTACAAATTCAATGAATATATAATTTCTTTCTAATTTCGGTAAACGAAAGGTCCCAGGGACCATAATTCAGTACTTAAAGGTTGAATATCGGATCATCTCTAGGCGAGATATTGAATTTCATAATGTCACGTATATTTATCGCTTACAAAGTCAATGAATATATAATTTCTTTCTAATTTCAGTAAACAAAAGGTCCCAGAGACCATAATTCAGTACTTAAAGGTTAAATATCGGATCATCTCTAGGCGAGATATTGAATTTCATAACGTCACGTATATTTATCGCTTACAAATTCAATGAATATATAATTTCTTTCTAATTTCAGTAAACAAAAGGTCCCAGGGACCATAATTCAGTACTTAAAGGTTGAATATCGGATCATCTCTAGGCGAGATATTGAATTTCATAATGTCACGTATATTTATCGCTCACAAATTCAATGAATATATAATTTCTTTCTAATTTCGGTAAACAAAAGGTCCCAGGGACCATAATTCAGTACTTAAAGGTTGAATATCGGATCATCTCTAGGCGAGATATTGAATTTCATAACGTCACGTATATTTATCGCTTACAAATTCAATGAATATATAATTTCTTTCTAATTTCGGTAAACGAAAGGTCCCAGGGACCATAATTCAGTACTTAAAGGTTGAATATCGGATCATCTCTAGGCGAGATATTGAATTTCATAATGTCACGTATATTTATCGCTTACAAAGTCAATGAATATATAATTTCTTTCTAATTTCAGTAAACAAAATTTCCCAGGGACCATAATTCAGTACTTAAAGGTTAAATATCGGATCATCTCTAGGCGTGATATTGAATTTCATAATGTCACGTATATTTATCGCTTACAAATTCAATGAATATATAATTTCTTTCTAATTTCGGTAAACAAAAGGTCCCAGGGACCATAATTCAGTACTTAAAGGTTAAATATCGGATCATCTCTAGGCGTGATATTGAATTTCATAATGTCACGTATATTTATCGCTTACAAATTCAATGAATATATAATTTCTTTCTAATTTCGGTAAACAAAAGGTCCCAGGGACCATAATTCAGTACTTAAAGGTTGAATATCGGATCATCTCTAGGCGAGATATTGAATTTCATAATGTCACGTATATTTATCGCTTACAAATTCAATGAATATATAATTTCTTTCTAATTTCGGTAAACAAAAGGTCCCAGGGACCATAATTCAGTACTTAAAGGTTGAATATCGGATCATCTCTAGGCGAGATATTGAGTTTCATAACATCACGTATATTTATCGCTTACAAATTTTTAGGCTTTTCCGGACTGGGAAAATTTTTTTTTCGATGATATTTAACACATTAGGGTTTCTTGTTGTGCTAGTTTTAAATCTGACGTTATTTTGGGCGTGACAAAAATGTATAGAAGAAGAAGAAGAAAACTTTATTAAAATGAATTACTTAATAAAATGGGCTGCCCAACTTTGTTGGGTTGCTGGCAACACAGAATCCTCCTGTTCCGGTATTGATTTCTGATTGATGTGTCAAATTTCAGTTCTGTTCTTTATAACGTGGTGAAAACATTTCTTCAAAAGAAATCCGCATAAACTTAATTTTAATTATGTTTAATTAAAAACGTAAACATATTTTTTTAATTTATTTGACGAAATATAAATTATTTTTTAACGGTTGTATTTTGTCTTTAATTTAATCTATAAAACAAATGAATTGGTGAAAGAATCATGTCGATATCAATTTCTAAACACGATATATAAAATAAAGCACTTTCAACCTATTTTATTTTATTTCTCGGCTCCTAAGGTGCATTGGACGAAACTCTTGGACACGTGTCGACTATTTTGCGATGCAGAATCGCCAGATAGAAATTGGCCAAATCGGTGACCCCACCACTGTATACTCCTCTTGTAAGTATTAATTATATTTATTATTTATTGACTTTCTACGACATTTTTGTAATTCGTCAAAGAATAGGAACACATTTGTGTTAAGTAGGCACGATTTGTATACCGTTTTATTGGAATCTACTGTTTTAATTGACAGGCTAAAGTCGAAATGTATCCCTAAATTTTAATTGAATTAGAGTGTATTATATTACTTATATAATTACCCCTTTGGTTAATTAAGGGTCTGGTTAAAGCGCTTATCCAAGATGCACTACCTGAGCAGATTAAGTTGGGATATGGAATCCTAAAACGATTATCTCATATTCCAAACCCCATTATCATGCAAAACTAGGCAGATCTTAGGCTTATACATAATATTATAAAGGTGGATTCGTATTCATAGAATTTTAAATAAATGGACCAATTTGAAATTCATTATTAATAACTTTTATTATATTGTCCCTTTACTAATAACAGCGATATTTCCGGACGAGTTATTTATGGGTTACCACCTTCTTCAAAAAGTGCAGACTTTATTTATAGTCCGAGAGCTTGCAATGCACTTATCATGAAGTGTTTTTTGCACCTTGATATTTTGCTATAATGTACCTCTTAGGTAGATAAGAAGGTATGTGTTTCCTGGACATACCTTGGAACACCAGGTACTGCGCATAGGGGAAAGGGGCAAAACCATATTTCCGAAAAATAGAGTTTTAATCCCAACTATCTTTAATGAAAAATTAAGACAATTTTACAATGATTAATAAATATGGCAGGCACTTTTAAGGGGTATAACACGTAAAAAAAAAAAAAAAAAAAAGAAGTTTTTATTCTCATATTAAATGAGAGTTTTATTCGCGCTGCCATTTAAACCGGAACAGCTGTACAAGATCATATGAGCAAGAACCAATGAGAGCGCAGAGAATAACCACAACTGCGCGGTGCTGTCATTCACTCTTACGGCTACGCGCAGTGTATTGCAGTCTATCATAGGCAACATTTATTTTTATGTTTCCTGATAATTATACCCCACAAAAGTGTCTGCCCTTTTGTAATTATTTTCAAATATGTTTACTGAAGACACTGTTTAAATCGCAGCGCGAATAAAGCACTTTATTTAATATTAAAAATAAAAACTAGGTACTTAGTTTTTTTTTATTATTATCATTTTAACCCCCTTAAAAGTGCCTGCCTTATTTTTTATTAATTTGAAAATTGCCTTAATTTGCCATTTTTTTCATTAATAATAGTTAGCTTCTGAATAAAACTCTACTTTTGGGCAATATTGTTTTGCACCTTTCCCCTATGCGCAGTACCTGGTGTTCCAAGGTATATCCAGGAAACACATATTTACCTTCTTATCTACCCAAGAGGTACATTATAGCAAAATTTCAGGGTGCACAAAACACTTCATGAAATGTGCGTTGCCAGCTCTCGGTCTATTACAATATATTTAATTCTAGATTATGTATAGAGATTGAATTTTAGGAATCTTGTTAATAAATAAGTAGGGTAATTCGGGGCGGAACGGGATACTTAATGTTTATCGATTTTTTAAAAATAGGGTAATCACACAAAACCCATAATAAAGGCGTAAAAAATTAATTTATATTGTTACTAAACACATGTAAAATGGTTAGTAGTTAATTGTAAGTAAAAACACTTTTTTTTACAATTTTCAAAAAATTTCTACATATTTCCCGTTCTGCCCCGCATACGGGACAGAATCGGATAGGGGTTTTCATACACAAATTCTTAAGTTAAAAAAAACATTTAAAAATTAGAATTTTTGTTGCATTTTGAAATAAACACAGAAAATACACTATATTACTTGTCGTCCTGGCAATATTTACAAACTAACATTTTCTCAACGTCTTCGCTGTCTACTCCAGCGCATGAGTTGTGAGCGGGAAACGGTTGGGAAATCGTGGTAAGTGGAAGGTGACCATTCGAAAGCTTATTAAATTCCCTACAAAAAAGGTTTAGATGTCATTTTCGATGGGGCGATGTCAGTCAGAGAAATAAGTGCCTAAAACTTCGAAATTGTTAGTTTGGTTCTATTCAATGGGGTTTCGTCACTTTTTTAATTGTTTATTATTTTGTTAATTGCATTTAATAGTAAAATTAGTATTTTAATAACATCCCATTCCCATTCCGTCTCCCTAACGTACGTTCGAGCCATCAGGAATGACAAAAAAAAATTACGATCTCCAATACGGGAATCCGTATATCCGGGTCCCGTTCTGCCCCATCCCGTTCCGCCCCGAGAGAACGGTTTAGGTTATGAGGCGATTGCTGAAATGAAAACCTGCCATAATTATACTTACAGCGGGTGTTTCCTTTAAGCTATTGACATGCACTACAACGACAGATAACACACATTAGCTTTGCATTAATTATTAGAAGCTTACTTTGCATTTAAGACGACAAAAAGTTACAAAAACTCGGCAGAAAACAACAAAAATCACTTCACTCAAAACAGTCAGCCAGAACTTATCAAAATGGCTGCCACATCTTCTCTACGGTCTGTAGGCATAATTAAATACTTATCCGCTAAAGTACACCACTCTCCAGTCCAGGAAAGTGCCCTATCCCGTTCTACCCCGCTATCCCTTTCCTCCCCGAGTTACCCTACTAAAATGAAAACTTGTTTCGCGATCTTCTCCAAAACGAAGCAAATCTATATATATATATATTGCCACGAAATTCGCAATATAACATTGTGCTAGCAAACAATTGAACGAGTTAATTAACCACCAGTTTCCAGTTTTGGCCTTATTTGACGTTGAGTTTACCGACTCAGCACTCTGCTTTTTGGGACGTTCTATCCTAGATCTTGTGGACTTTTGAGTGATACAATTCCAAAAAATAAAGGCGTCTTTTATGGTGAAG
>OX328131.1:62870495-63070495 GCA_946811695.1 Gonocerus acuteangulatus
TCATTACAAAATTAAAAGAGAACTATTCATGTTTTTATTTTATTTATGTAGGATATTTTAAGCAAATTATTCTGGAAAGCAGTCTACACTACCCAAATTCTGAGGAAAGTGCTTAGTTATGCAGCTCCTGCGTGAGGGACTTTTTTTAATATATATGGCGAAGGTCACAAATAGTGCTTCATTTTTCTTTGGTACCACTTTATTGTATCTTGACGAAAAAGCAAATAAAACAGCACTTACTGACCATGCATTTAAAAACAAACATACATTTGACTTCGACGATATAGTGATAGTTGACAGGGACAGAGATAACGTTAAACGGAAAATAAAATATTCATATGATAAAATACAATAGGAACACAGTAAATAAGAAAACAGAAATAACATTTTTAAATCAAATATTTTATAATACTACTAGCTGTTACCCGGCGTGCCATGCTACACCTACTTTCTACATATAGAAAAGCCTAAGTAAATTAGAAACCAAATAAGTATTATTAAAGTCTAATAACACGAATCTGTAACTGTTTCGAACCCGTGACCTCCCAACTCTGAGTCCTAGACGACTTTGACGTAACCTATAACACCCCCCGTATCAAGACATACATGTATGCCAAGTTTGGTAAAAATCGGTCTAACGGTGTGGATTTTTATAAAAAAAAACAACAACATACAGACAGACAGCTATAAGACGTTTTTGACTTAGCCTACGACACTCCCCAGATTATGATCTACATGTGTACCGAGTTTAGTCAAAATCGGATGAACGGTGTGGATTTGTATAAGGGACAAACATACAGACAGACAGCTAGTAGATTTTTTTGACCTGGCCTAGGAGATTTGTCGTATCAAGACCTACCTTTATTCCAATTTTGGTCAAAAATGGTCAAACGGTGTGGATTTGTATAAGGAACAAGCAAACAGACAAACAGAAAAACATACAGACACGTGATTTTTATATATATATATATATATATATATATAGACTAGAAAATAATCGATTTAAAATAATAAGGTTATCGAACGTATTGTAATCAGCTGATTTCTACGTCACTCGACACAGATGACTAGCTAGCCTCAAAAAATGTTTATGATATTTTGACAAACATTCTAGATGTAAATTTTAAAACTTAACTAAGAATAACATATTATCGATAAGTATTCTATTGGAATGACTAAAATAATAATTCAAGAATTGTTTAGAATGTAATGATCCCTGAGGAGATGGCATTAAGGCCACGAAACATGTAGGGCGAAGATACAATAAATTGGTACAATGGAAAGTACTATTTGTGACCTTCGCCATATACAGGGTGTCCCAGTATATGTGTCCACCCCCTTTTCCTCCTAGAGTTGTTGGAATTTCGAAATGAAACTTGGTAGGTCTTGTTATGTTGCATGAGGTTTCTTTTGAAGGTTTAGTTGACTTTGTAACATTCTCCAGTTTTTCTCCAGCGCATGTAACTCTTGATTTTCCAATGGCGGCAGGTATTTTTTATGACGAATTCTGATAGAAAATTTAATTTTAAGACTAATTTATTCCGAGACATCTTTTGATCCGACGCACCGTTTGCGCGTAAAACGCAAAAAACTGAAAATATCGCCATTTTGTAGACAAATTCCTATTTATCACTGAAACCAAGCCTTTTACGTAAAAACACCTCAATACAAACCGAAAAATATACACCTCGAAAAATATACCTTAAAAGTTTTAAAAAGTAACAATTCAGAAAATCGATATGAATAGAAAAAAAAGTAGCTGACATAAACAATAAAAAAAAGTACTTATTTACTTTATGAAAAAAAGTATATAAAAATTATTATAAAACAGAACAGAATAAATTTATTTTTCCATATGAAATTATTATATCATAAAACTAAAAAAAAAAGTTGCCTTTGTTTTCATTCATACTAACCCGTTAAATATTTAATCTACAACTTTGATCTTGGTATCATCTGAAAGGAAAATTAATAGGCTACAACGTTTAAATTGAGGTGTTTTTACGTAAAAGGCTTGGTTTCAGTGAAAAATAGGAATTAGTCTACAAAAGGGCGATATTTTTCAGTTTTTTGCGTTTTACGCGCAAACGGTGCGTCGGATCAAAAGATGTTTTGGAATAAATTAGTCTTAAAATTAAATTTTCTATCAGAATTCGTCATAAAAATACCTGCCACAACTGGAAAATGAAGAGTTAGATGCGCTGGAGAAAAACTGGAGAATGTTACAAAGTCAACTAAACCTTAAAAAGTAATCTCATGCAACCTAACTAAGACCTACCAAGTTTCATTTCGAAATTCCAACAACTCTAGGAGGAAAAGGGGGTGGACACATATACTGGGACACCCTGTATATTTACAGCCTACACCTCCAAGAACCTTCACAGGGAAGGCAACTTCTAGACTGGTAAGATGAATCATGTCTACTACACAACAGATGTTTAAAAGTAACCTCATGCAACATAACTAAGACGTACCTAGTTTCATTTCGAAATTTCAACAACTCTAGGAGGAAAAGTGGGTGGACACATATACTGGGACACCCTGTATATCCAAAAACGTGAAGTATATTTACGGTTTTGATTGAACAGGAACAAGTGGAATAGAATATCAGCATTTCTGTTTGCTTGTTCGCTCTCTAGCAGGCTCAAAATTTAACAAAGATTGACAAAATTACTTTCTCTGATTTAATTGGTCGAGCTATTTAACCAGTAGTATCCGGCCATTGGAACATGGGAAATCAGGCAGCCGGAGTATAGTACTGACCACACTACCTACCCAGCATTCTCTTATTTGAAATTTTTTTTCCAAGAATTCCTTTCAGCAACTTGTGTTGCTTCCGGACTGGTCAGTGGATTCCCAAAGTTTGGCCAATAAAAAATGATTAATCTGTGATTTATGCTTACTAATTGAGGTTTAATGCTTAATAAATGTAGATTTTTCCTTTAACCCTCGGGAACGCGCGGTATCCAGTAGATACATAGGCGCAACGTCTTAGGAGAATCCGCTATGATAGGATAGAGTGAGGCAGCTCCCGTCACTTCTAGCTGCTTTTATCATTGTTACCGTCATTTCAGTTTTTAATTGTTGCTCGTCAGATGAGGTTAAGCCTGAGTTTGCCTTATTTGTGCTTCTTAGATACATCGCGCGTTCCCAGGTAATTAATTCTTATTTACGATTTTTACAAAAATTGTGTCTCTATTAGATTCTATTTGGTCCTTTGCATGTTAGGTAATGCCTGACTATGTCTGAAATATCCATTTGAGGATTAAAATTACAGTATTATCTCTCAGATATCGCGCGTCCCCGTGTTCCTTGAGCTTCATACTATCGATTTTTTTTTTATTTCAGAAAATCTTCTTTTGAATTATTACTTGTATATAGTTCTATTATTCTTTTAATCTTTGTATGTTTTACTGATTTGACTTATTTTTATTATACTCACCATAACAGTTACAACATTTTTTATACAGCAGTATGTTTTCATAAAGCAGTCTGTTTTTATATAGCACTATGTTTTTATATAGCAGTATGTTTTCCAAATATGTAATAATTTCATTCAATTAAAGAGATTGTTTATTATCTTATTGTATGTTTCTTAATTATAAATTAAATACAAAAAGACTTCATTGGTTATCCTTACAATAATTATAAGAATATTTTAATAATTTAACTAAATTAAACTTTTATAATTCAACCAATGCGATATATTGCATTATTAAAATTGAAAAAAATATTATATTAGAACAATATAAACGATTTTAATAAATTAGTAGGTATTTATTGGACATTAACCCCTCTTGTATCTCTTATCCCTTACCTAAAGGAGAAGTTCCTAGAAACTTACGGAGAAAGAGATTTCGAGGTAAGAGGGCTTTGGTTCGGGGCAAGGGGTGCTATTCCTAGGAGTACAGCAGAATTCTTCCAAGAGTGTGACATAAAATTCGAACATTTGCACAAATTGGCTGAGTCCATCATTGCAGACTCGCTAGGAATTCTTCATCACCACTTATACAATTAAGCAAAAGGAGGATAAAAATGAAGGACCATCACAGGAGAAGATATTCTCGGAGTTACCGATCTGTCTTTTTTCCCTTTTTTTTTTTTTTTTTTTTTTTTCTTTTCTTCTTTTTTTTTAAATAAGATATTTTGGGACTCTTTTTTGGAAGACGAATGAATCTCCTACAAGGAGTGATAAGTAGGCTGTGAGATAGCAACCCATTGAAAATGGGCAGCATTTCATTAATAAAAAGTCCGACTCACAGGAACTGCGTCATCTTAGCGCGGTTCCAGTTTTTTTTTTTTTTTTTTTTTTTTTTTTTTTTTTTTTTTTTTTTTTTTATACGGCACATCTACATCTAGGTCATTAGCGCCGACATCCAGGGTGTAGCGAGGAATTTCACCAGCGAGCCGTGGGATGATAAAATTCCTGCCGGAGGTTGGGAATCGAACCCACCATCTCCCGCTTATGAATCCAAGGCGCTAGCCATTAGACCACGGGAGACCCCGGACCCCGGTTCCTGTTCATATCCCTATTCTCATTTGAAAAGCATAGAATAGAAACAGATAATATTTTCCTCGGCCTTTGTTCAAAGGGTTTTATGGCTGGCTATACCTGGGGTCAGGTCCGCAAGACCCTAGAATCCTCTTCTACTGATACTTCATTTCATACGTTTCAATGAATTGGAAAATATCAAATATTTTCACACATTCCTGTGTTCTTTTACTATAGTAATAATTCTACAGATAAAATCAATTAAAAAATAAAATAAAAAAACCAACAGCATAAAGGCAATTGAAAATATTCAAAAGACGTCAACGAATCTTTTTCTCTTGGCAAGCTATATTTCTAACAATGAATTGTTTTTCTTATTTTGCCTAATCTGTTTTATTGTAAAATACATTATCCAACTATAAGCAATTAAAAAATAACAAGGAATAAAAACAGACAAAAAGAACAGTTCGAATAAGCAAAATCAATTACTTTAATGTTTTAAGCACTAATTTCTCCGATTGACATCGCCTAATCTAAACTTTCATCAGAACCTTTTTTGTAGAGCATTTAGTAAGCTTTCTAATGGTATTCTTTCGTTTACCAAATTCTTAACCTTTTTCGAGATATTAAGGAAAATATACAAAGTTGCCAAAACTTTTTATGTCTGTTAATAAAATATTTTATTCTAACCCTTCCTTAACTCCAAACGTAACCAAAATTTCAACATATTAGTTTTAATGAAAGTAGAACATGCAGAAAATGTTTCAACTGAATCCCATGATTCTAAGTACCCAAACCAAAAACGGTATTCAAAAACTATTTTTCCAATTTTCTCGAAAACGGTTAAAGCTAACGCCTTGAAAATGGTTTCATTCGTTTTCCTAGCCCAAGAAGCCTATAAAAAGAGTACTTACAAGCTTATGAACTCAAAAACGTAAGCGTTACGATTTTTTCTGCGCGAATTTCGCCCCAAACTCCATCTTCCAGTGGGCGGATTTTGCTGGTTAACGAACTTGACCTTTCATATTGGACGACTGATTTTTGTACCAAATTTCATCAAAATCGGACCATTCGTCTTCGAGCTAGAGAGCGAACAGACAAATATATATATATATGTATATAAATATATATATATATATATATATATATATATATATATATAAATATATACATATATATATATATATACAAATTTGAACCACCGTTATTTTCGGTCTCTAGGGGTTCTGAAACGCGAAATTTTCTTGTCGGCACTTCCGGATTGTTTCATTGTATCAACCTTATAAGCGGGGTTCCTCCCTATGGGGGAGGGAGGAACCGCGCTAAAAATGATTTCTCTCTCTACATCGCGCGTTCCCATGTTAGGAAATGAGCGCGCGCTCCCGAGGGTTAAATAGTTAATCAGTAGCCCGTTAGGGGGCTGAGTAAACAATTCGGGAGAAAACTCTATTTTATCCAGGAAAACAGAAGTGCGTTATTGGACGTCCAGAAATTATCTTCTATCAATGGGATTAGTGAAGTAAATCACCGTTTTCTTAAAGAAAATTTTATATATTTTATTATGGCATAATTATGATTTAATTATGTTGAACAGTTCAAGAGCAATACTTTCTTATTCCATAAAAAAGGTCTATATTAAAAAAACAGAAAATTGGACAAACTTCTTTTCCCTACGGAATCGGACCATACTTTAAATCACCTTCTAGGGTTTGGCTACTTAGACCTGAATTTCCCTGAATATATATATATTGGATGAACTTTGAAGAAAACATAGAAAAATACCTATAGTCTTGAAGCTTAAGCCAGTCAAAAAGCAACCATTTGTATAGCTAAAAATTTTGCTTGAAACAGAATCCGTAGGTATAAAGTGTATTCTGTCTAGAAGTGTATTAGTCCGCTGTTGCCGGGGCTTCTATATACCTGGGCATTATGTGACTCAGACTCATTATAGAAGCCAGGTCCTTTGTCCGCACAGAATTCACATTAGCCCAACAACTCTTGTGGCATTTCTACCTAAAATTAAGTAGGTGGGAAAAATAAATATTATTTGGAATTTTAGTTCATATTTATTACATTAGTCAATTTTATTCACTTATATACTGAAGATAATTATTTATTACTAGACTCATTTCACTGGGGATTATTTTCATGATGATTAGATAGTTAGCCGTGGAGGTGATAAGTAAAGATGGAATGGTTGGGATTCGGCTAAATAAACCTCAATATGATTTTGTTTTAAAAAATCTATATTTCGGACGTTTCGGCTACTCATTGGTAGCCTTCGTCAGCTAAAATGAGAAAAAAAGAAATTAATACAAAAACAGAAATTAATATTTTTTTTTTTTTTTTTTTTTTGTATTAATTTCTTTTTTTGTAATTTTAGCTGACGAAGGCTACCAATGAGTAGCCGAAACGTCCGAAATATAGATTTTTTAAAACAAAATCATATTGAGGTTTATTTAGCCGAATCCCAACCATTCCATCTTTACTTGGAGATTATTTTGTTGCAAAGAGGTTCCATTTCTTCTGTCGAGGAAGAAATATATTGGATCAATCCTGCTCTAAGAAGGATAACCCAGGGCAGGGATTTCTCTTGATTTGAACAGAATCATGTGAAACAAAATCGTGCCTATCCATCAAATTAAATATCTCAAGAGATACGGCGGAAAAACAAGAAGGGACTGAATAATTAATGACAGGAGCAGAGTACTTGAAAATCATGCACCTTAAGGCCTCGGGTAAGATACGAGCGATGAGCGATGAGCGACAGAACGACAGAGCGTTTAGCAGAAGAGGGGAACTGGCTACGATACATAGCGGCTGGGCGGTAATTTCCTTTAATCTCCGTCATCGCATACTCCAATATACGTTTTTTAATTAAAATATTAATTTAAAAAAATTTAAATGTTTAGTTAATAAAAATATCTTACCTTGCATGTTTAATGTGTTTCCAACTTCTTCTCATAGTTTCTTGGTTATGATTGTATTTTTAAAATCACTGTGTCTGCCATTCCATTCCTTGCACTTCCGAAATTAAAACCTCACATTCACTATCACTCAATTTACTCTTTTATTAGTATTTATGTTTTAAAATTATTTATAAGAAAGGAAGCTAGAAGGTTATAAGCATTGGAAGGTTATAAACATTGAAAGGTAATAAACATTGGATGGTTATAAACATCTTTCCACGTAACAATCACTTTTAATAAACAAGGGAAACAAAAAACAAAAATGTGAATATTGACAAAGGTTTTTTTTTTTTTTTTTTTCTTACGCTTGACGTCTAGGTCAATTCGACCATTTGCGCCGAACTGACAAAGCTGTTCTACATTAAAAAAAAATACATTGAAATCGGTTAAGATTTAGAGTATCTAGCCTTTTTTCTAGCACGCAAAATATAATGTCTGGGGTTAGCGACGAGAAATATGTAATGTCCGGGCTGAGCGATGAGTGACTGGCCGGAACCTGCAACCCACGTCGCTTGGTCGCTTATGCCTATTGTAGCCAGTCCTCCCTCATTCCTACTGCGCTCCAGCTTAACATTAATGTGAGCGACGTCGCTCTGAAGCTTTTCGCTTACCGCTCATCGCTCTTCGCTCGTATCGTACCCGAGGCCTAAGAATGCCATGATTGTAGATTGGATGGAGAAGGGGAACGCAGGAATATCAAGAATTCAAGATCAACTGGAAAAAGACTAAGTTGTCATATGATGTCTATATCTCCAGAGTTTATACACGCCCCACACACGGCAAATTGAGCCATTTAGCGCGACAAAAGTATTTTGTGTTTTTATTTTAATGTTTTTACTTTTTATGTTTTTTGTTTTTAAATGATTTGTTTAATAAGCCTGAATACATTATTTTTTACATTGTTTTCAACTATTGTGAGTGTTTAGAATCGGTTAGTAATAAAATAAAACGCAGAATTATAGAAAACTTATAGAAAATTCATGATCTTCGGCAACTGGATTTCTTTTTGTAACCATTTTGCATGTCTTTTTAAGAATCTTTCTTCCATATAATTACAATCTTTCCATTTGGCCGTTATCTTAGTTACAAAGACCTTCATTATATATTTTATTTGTTCTTCCTATATTTGTGAGTTAAATATTTTATATTTATTCACAATATAAGTACACAATTTTTGATTGCACGTGAGAGCTGGAACTTTGAATAAACTTTCATTTTTCATCAGAAAAAACAGTTCTTTTCTTGTTATATATAAAACGGGTTCTTCAGCAGCTATCTGACTATCTAAACAAAATTTAAATTTACATCAAAAGGGGGAAGAAGGGGGAGCTAAAAGTGTCAAGAAAGTAAAGCAGAAGCTTAAGGCTTTTTGAAAAAAAATATTTGGAACTGGAACTTTGTGGAACTTTTTTTGAAACCTTACTCAAACTTAAGTAATCAACAAAATATGTAAAATTTAGTAATCATTTCATTAATAATTTTTTTTTCTTTGATATGCCTTTGTGTTATGACAAATATATTATATATTTATAAAGAAAATACCACTAGGTAATAAATCCATTGTGAAAAGAATTTATGAAATTTGCATACAATTTTTAAAACACACCTAACTAAGACCGTAGTTGGAACAAGACTAGACAGTGGAAGTGGAAGAGACTAGCAATGGTTGCCTTCCTTATTGTCTTAGACAGGTCTGGATTAAACTAGATAAAAAACTCGTTCGGTTTTCAATGAATAGAAGACTCTAGCACGTGTTGACACGTAAAATGACTTTTTACGATGACATCACATTTTCGACTTTTGTCGCCTTAAAGTAGGTATTTTGCCCAGTGTGCGCCCGTAGAAAAACGTTGCCAAGGATGAAGGACTGCGATGGATGAGCCCAATGGCAAGAAGTTTCCCCACGTTTTAAGGCACACGACGGAATGGAAACTTGGGAAGGGAATTAAAAGGAGGTTAAGATAAAAATAAATTGTGATTTAGATTGGGTCCGATTCCCACTACAGGGAATTAGGGGGGGGGGGTGGCTTTTTTTCATCGGCCCTATCCTGGCTAGAAAAGGAAGGTAACCAATATATAAACCGTCCTTAAATGCTGTGCCAATTATAAATGAATGTTAAACCTTTATTTGTTTATTTTTTTGGCTGTAGGCTATCTAATAGTGTAAATACAAAACGAGTTGTAACTGATGATTGATCTTATCAGTTCAGACGTAGCCCTATCTGGGGAAGGTTCTCCCGGAGTTGTACGCTGTAATTATATATTATTTTAAGTGCTCCTGAAGAGGCGTCATAAGGACGAGAAACATGTAAAGCACAATAAAGGAGCAGGGAAGAAAGTAAGTGTATTATTTGAAATTTGACCTTTTGTCACATATATTAAATATATTGTTAAAATTTTTAAACTAGGTAATAAAAAATGTTATGTTATTTATTTTCTTGGAGAGCTCCATAGCAAGGATGAACTGCTAAAAAAAAAAAAAAAAAAAAAAATGAAATAATAAAGTAATGATTAACACTCCAATGGTCGCGCCATTGAAACTACCATTGGTGGCCGCCTCGTATCTGAGAGATACGCCTGAGTTTCAGTCTTATTTACCGTAAATAACTTTATCTATTGTATTAAGAATGAACAAAAACTCTTAACAGGAGATTAATATATAAAAAAAATTAGTAAATTTACCAAGAAAAAGTTATTTATTTAAAATGTTGATGAAAAGGGGAAGGATATTAATTAATAATACAATCCAAGGTGAGGAATAACCCTTCAAAGTTCAACATATACTTTTATAATATAATAAATGTATATGTTGAACTTTGAAGGGTTATTCATCACCTTGCATTGTATTATATGTTATTTATTTATTATATGCAACCTTATGTAGTTGAAATATACAAATAACAAGTAGGTAGGAAATATTAGGGCAAATATTAATAATATTTTGTAGTAATATATAACTTCAAAAAACGTCTTCTGTATCATCATCCACTTTACATCCATCTGGACAATATAATGTGCAATGATAGAGACATAAATATTGGCCGCACCCCTTGCATTTATACTGGGTGAGCCTTGTAGTCTTGTTTGCCCAAAACATTTGGCATCGCATTATAGTTTTGGTTCTCTCGGCTACAGTACTATCTTTTTTACCCCTCTTTCTTCATCAATCGCTGCATCCATATTCATACTTGACATCATAAGTACGTTTATTCTGTTGTTGTTTTTATTTTGTGGTATTTATGACACCAAGGTGCCCTCTTTTCTAAAAGTAAAAATATGGTCGCATGGTATCTATGAGATACAAAATAGTTTTAGTGGAGGGTTTCTGCTTGGAGGAGCTTCAGGTCAGAACTGACCCATCAGCCACTACCTGCTCTAGGAATAGTAAAGGGTATAGCTAGACCCGCGCACTTGCGCCACGTCCACAGTATTTAATGAGGAGGGGGATGAGGGGTCTGCAGCCCCACCCCCCTCCGACATTTTGATTTGATGGTAAAAATGTGTCTTAAAACCCTTAAAAATAAATTAAATAAGATCACTTAGTTCATAAAAATTTTATTTTACGTGTAATAGCGTTTTAATTGCCTAAAACTATTCGAAGTTCTAAACTGTTAGTATTCCATACCACAGAAATGGTCTCAGCCCCACTCCCCCGAAATTTTCCCAGCCCCCTCGAAATTATTTTCGATATACGCCCATGGTTACCAGAAAAACCCCAGTGTAATCAATACAGGTTAAATTTCGTTGTCAATAATAAATGTATGTTAAAATTTATGTTTCTCATGTGTCACTTGGAAACACCCATTATATTTGCGAGCATGACCAAGAGGTCTCCTGACTGGGGATGCTGATGGGTGAAGAGGCTGTGAAAGGGTTCGGGATATTATTACCTCGGATGGACCATCACCAAGTAGAGCGAAAAATCAATGGGGGACAAATTGAAATGAACCGTAATTAAAATGGTGATTTTGTCCCTCATAGCGTAAACTCTATAGCCATCATAGTTGAAATTAGCCTCAATTAAAAATAATACTATGAAATAGATACCGTACGCCAACAGCTGTTTTGTTATCGTCCTAGCAACGCATGCTGCCTAGACTTGCCTGCTCTAACCAACTAAAACTTCAAACCCCTCTAAAAATACTTAAAAATTGGAATATAAAAGAATCCTTTCTTACCGAGCGTCTACGTTATATTGGGAGTGTCCATGCAAAATTTCAAAATTTTCTGTCGAGTGGCTTGGGCTGGGGGATGATAGGTCAGCGAGTGAGTGAGTGAGTGGTATTTTTAGATTAAGGTTACCATGTACCTTTTATCACGAAATGCTTACTTTAAATGTAATCATTATTTTTTTTTAAAATAAATTAAACCATGTGACGCCTAAAAATTCTATTAAGAAGATTATTCCCTGTGTGTATAATGCATATAGGGGCAGAATCCGTCAGCGCGTTTTTATGGGGACAAGGAAATAGTAACAAAAATTTATTTCAACAAATATTTGAAGAAACGTCTATTTATTTTCCAGTTATATTATATATGTTGCTTAAATAGATTACATTCAAAATAATCCTTTGGTGATAAAAAAAAAAAAAAAAATAATAAACAATATCACATAATTTATTTATTTAAATTTTAACGTCCATTATTATTAACTAAGAATTTTAGGACGGGGTATCTATAGGTTACCACCCTTTTTTAGCCAGGATAGGGCTGATGCCTTTTCATTTTTCTAAAGAAAAGACAACACCCCATAGTGGGAATGGAACCCACGGCCCTTGGCACGGGGTGTTAAGTGCTCACGCATTATATATATATTTATGTCATTAACATTCAATAAAATACTTACTGTTTGAAGTATAAATGTTCGAGTAGTGAGTTGTAGTATGGACAATTTTTTGTAGGCATGTGATATCGGCGAGAGGGTATATTTGCGCTACTGAGGTTGCTATAAGATAACAATGAACACAACAAAACTCAGTACAGCCGCAGACTTACAAGCAAAACAAGCCACGTAATGTCCAACGTATGGCTTCAATACTGTGACATCATCGGACTTAACAAAACTCTATAAACTAATTTACTGTTCAAAAGATAGTGTGAGTGTTTAAAAGAAGAAATTAAAAACGCAAAGTAAACTCGGTGTTGTTAAAATGTGAAAACTTACCTATTCGTACAAACTTGATAGATAACGCATTAATTTAAAAGATACTTTTATTTTCTATACAAAATTTCAGAGTACACAGTGGTTCTAAGTTTTTTCCCCTTTGCTCCGAAATTCCCTATACGCCATTTCCATAAAAACGATTTGACGAGATCGTCAATCAGCAAAATTAATTAATTAATTAGGGATTCATCTGAAGTCTGTCTGACTTGTTTTCCACAACCTCCCCTATGTGCCTAGAAGAACAAAAATTCTAGAATCGATTACTAGAACACAATTTCTGCCGGATCGATCCAATCTCCGGACGAAATTGTTCGCGTAGGCCGTCTCCATCATTAGCGTACGACCTCATGTTTAATTATATCCTCTAAACGGTTTAACCCCCCCCCCCCTCGTCGTCGTCTTAATTACACGACGGCCTGTTATAAGCAGTTCTACCGGCGTAATTTCCAATTAACATTGCTCCATTGAAAATATTACTTATGTATCAAATTATAAAGTACCCGTGACTAAATAACCTAGGCGAGAGTTAACAACATATTGCACAAGACTTTCTAAAGTGACACAACCAACTAAAAACAGAACTCAATTGAAAATGTGTCACACTTGCCTATGTTGAGGGAGTAGCTTTAAGACAGGAAGAGTGACACAAGGACCCTCTGGAGTACAAGCTCTGAAGCTAGGTACATACAGTTTTGATGGTTGATAAAGACATATTTACCATGTCTTTCACAGTCATAACAGAAAAACACCTAAGCTATACCAAAATTTCACATTTTCGTCGCGCACGAACGGGATACATCACCCCAAGTGCTAGAATTGAGAATTAGTATCAAGGCAGGGGCACTCCTAGTGGCAGCTTTGCCAACTTAACTTCCGCGGGAACATTCTATTCAAACATAGCGCAAAGTAAACCAACCCTTCCGATTGACCGATTTAATTAGTTTTTACAACATTTCTTTCTAATGGGACAACAAAACTTATTCCGAGTTTCGTTACAATACAACAGAAATTATAACCGGTATGAGCATATTAGTAATTTCGCTCCGGAGTTAACCCTACCGATCCGAATGAACGTTGTATTTTTACAACGTATTTTTCGCTTTACAACAAATAGTAAGTTTTGTTGAAATATAAGAAAAACTACGTCTGGCAAGGTCAAATTAGTGTTTTGGCTCCTGGGTAAACCTCCCTTCCCGGTGGACCGATTTTGGTGAACAATCGTTTGCTGTGGGAACTTCCGGCCTTTCTTTCCATTTTTGGTGCATTTTTAGTAGTCCATCTGTAGAGTTCTCGTTCGCCTGCCTGGCCAATTTCGGTCCAATCCCGGTTTGCCTTTCCAACTTCACCTCACGTTATGCCCACTTTATACCCACGTTCTGTTCAAATTCTGCTCACGTTAGGCTCATTTATTAATCTCGTTCTGCACACATTCTGCTGACGTTCTAATCAAGTACTGCTTACTTTCTTCTTACGTTCTGCTTACGGTCTCCTCACTTCGTACTACGTTCAGCTCAGTTTCTGCTCACGTTCTGATCACTTTCTGCTCACGTACCGACTTAGATTCTGTTCGCTTCCAGTCAACTTTCTTTTTACCTCCTGCTAAAGCGGAAAGTGGCTCGCGAATTGTGAAAGAAGTAAACCGGAAGTATACTGAAAGTCTAGTGAAGTAAGAGGCTTGTTGACGTACCTAAGCGAAAAAACCACCCCTAGAGTTCAAAGCCGATATATGAATATTAGATATGGTACTTCTGAAAAAAAAATCGTATCCGATGCCCTTAACATTGTAAACGGCTTAAAAAAAAACCTATTTTTTTCTTCAAAAATATGGAAAAATCTTTTAATAGTTGGTCGATTGGTGGCCATCGAAGTGTGAAGGGGCAGTATATTGAAATAAGGGTAGAGGCGGCATTTCCCTTTGATTATCGAACCAGATTCTAATTGTAGGTTCAAGCACGAGTTGGCTTAGTGCTTGTTAATCTCTAAACTCCATATTACCGGTCTCTGAATCGTTTAACCCTTTACGCCCCACGCTCGGGATCTTACTAATTACACTCCTCTAGGACCACTTTAACACGTTCTACGGTAGATAAGGCACAGCTGATAAGGCCATTGACAGTTAACGTACCCGTTACAAACGTTAACCTTTATTAAGCTCAGCGAGTTAATTGCTGTCTGAATGTCTTTGTCTGCTTTAATAGCATCTAATAATACTTAATTTTTGGAAAATCTTGTCTCAAGCCACTCAAATAGAATTTGGAGTATGTAAATTTCGCCCGATGATCGTGTTTCAGTCAAAATAAGGAAAATTAGATTGAGTAATACAAATAACCAATAATTTGGTTTTATGAAAAATAGTAGTATTGTGTGAAAACTATTTATTGTCTTTAAATCTTCCCTTTTAGCGCGGTTCCTCCCTCCCTCCATAGGGAGGAAACCCGCTTACGAGGTTGACCTCGTGACGGAATCCGGAAGTGCCGACGAGACATTTTCTCGTTTTAGACCCCATGGATCACGAAAATATAAGTGGTTCAAATTTGTATTTGTATATATATGTATGTATTTACTCATTTTAACAGATGAAAGCACAATATAACATGGCTACTAGAACGGCTACTGTAAGAATGCGAACTGAAAAACGAGCGACTAAAGGGGAGATGAATCACTGGCACAAGCCATGTTATTAGTGCGGAAACGAAGGAAATCACACAAGATAGAGTGGATAGAACACGGCTGAACTACTAGAATCACAAGGAAGAACTGAGATGAGTGAGAGAGAGGCTGGTGGGGGTAAATCATTGGTAAGTCTGTAAACATTTCGTGGAAAAGCTGTTGCCTCTTCGTATAACTGAATAGCATTTACACCAGGGGAACAAATTAGCTTTCGTATAAGTGAATAATTCATTACACAGGATTAAATGGAGTTTCGCCGTGGAACGAAAAATTCTTCTTACAACTGAATGTTTCGTATAAGTGAATTTCGTATAAGTGAGACTCTACTGTATTTATATATGTGTGTATTTCTATACATACATGTGTTAGTTTATTCGTTTCATTTGGTATATTTTTTCTACCTCCGTTGTTCGGAATGTTTAGCTCTGCTCTTCTTATTTGCTCTTACTTTAACTTATTTGTTCTCAAGACTTTCCACCCTTGGAGTCAATTTAACCCCTTCAGTTCCATTGTCCAGCCGGCTGGACATAACTTCTTTACTTTGTATCACACTGCCTATGGCCGATAGATGTTTACTACCACTTTGGTTTGAAGCTCTATGTATTAACCCCTTCAGTTCCATTGTCCAGCCGGCTGGACATAACTTCTTTACTTTGTATCACACTGCCTATGGTCGATAGATGTTTACTGCCACTTTGGTTTGAAGCTCTATGTATTTGTCTTCCACTTGACATCTAATATAAATTGATTCCATTCGATTTTGAAAGGTTATGTGTAAAATCTTCTCTGCTCCACCACGGGCAGTCATGGATTCTAAAAGTTATTGACTTTTCTTTACATATTTAGTCCAAATGGTTTCTTTTTTAGTGAATAAAACTCCTCCGAATTTAATGTACATGATCTTTTTAAAGGTTGGAAGTTCAGTTTTACCAATAAAGTTTGTAATAAGGTGTTTACAAATTTTTGAAAATCCATGTCCAGTATACTGTACATGGGAAGTCAACCCTCATATTTGATGTAACAATATTTTTTATCTATTTTTCAAATATTTACTGTTATATTTTGTTTCTATGTTGTCAGAATTGTTTTTTTGAGTACCATAATAATCAATAACTTTTTCTGAATGGTATGGGCTAAAAGAAGCCCAAACCATTCAAAAATATCATGTGTCCGTTCACATGATTTTCAAAAAATATATTCTTAGTAGTTTTATGTTTTTTTTTTTTTTTTTAAATAATCAAATATCTCTTTTTGAGACTAGACTGTAAATATTTCATTAATTTTCATTATTACTGTGCGCTGACAACAATTTCATGTCTAAAATTCTAATCTATTTTTACAATACCTTATGATATTTGAGCTTTTACAATAATATTTACTAATAATTTTTCAAATTTATTTTTTCTGAATTAATTTATTTTAAATTGGTAATAAATTACTGCTTTAATTATATATTTTTTTAATATTTCGAAATTTTGAATTTCGGTTTTCATCCACAAATCGCATTAGTTGAGAACCAATGTCCAGTATACTGGACATTACATAACTCATGTCAGGTTAACCATAAAATTCTGAAAAAAATCAGGAATCTTCACAAGAGTAATACACAACTATGGCAGGAAAATAAAATTTTTTATCAAGAAATAAAAATTCGGACCTGAAGGGGTTAACAACTTCCCTCAGGCGGTCACCCAAATAAGTACCAATTTTGTATTAAAATTGTTATGATATACTATATAATGCTCGATCCTGAATCAAAATGGAGAATTAAGAGGAAGATCCAGGATTACTAGGAGGAGTGTGATAAGAGATAAGAATTTTCAGTTTGCGCGGGTAAGCTCTTGATAGTCAAGAGAATCGATGGCCCCAATTGGTCGTCCAATTCTCTTGACATATCACTAATCGATAGTGAATTAGTGGATTTACAAAAACAACCGGCTCCTTTAGTCTGATTTATTGGTTCACTCCTGTTCAATTGCATTCTTCAGCCGGTAGAATTGCAGTAAAACAAGCAACAGTAATTGTATGTTTCAGTGTATTTAGGTACCTATACTGTCATTTTTGCACGTTCGCCAAAAAAATCATTTTTTTTCTTCGTAGAATCGGACTACCAATACTGAACAAATATGTTCTTAAACTTACTAATATTTAAAAAAAGAACAAACATTTCAGCGTGTTTTCATGTACTTCTTACCATAGTGTCACAGAAAATGCATAGAAGTGAAAATTACTCATTCTTCGATTTATGCTTGAATCCTCATATCACGTATGTTGTTTTGCTGATTTTTTTAAACTGTAAATATCAAAAGAAACAAGCAAAAAAAAAAAAAAAAATAATAATAATAAAGGACATATGTTGAGACGTTTCAAAGATTTGGAGTCTGAAAAACGTGGTTTTAGTAGGATTTTTAGCTCCAGCGCCTAGAGAAAGCATTTGTGGACCCATGTTGATAGGAAAGCTTTTTCTCAAAACCAAATTTCATATAAGTACCTTGAAGTCAAACACTACTTTGGTGCAACCCTACATGTATATTACATAATAACAAAAATTAATTTTTAAATATGTACTCAAGTGAAATATTGAATAGAAGTGAGATTTTATGCACAATTATGTACAGAAACTTAGAGAAGCGGAAATTATACAGAAAAAAAAAATACCTCAAAGCCTATAAACGCACAAACGTAAGCAGTACGATTTATTTTGACCGAATTCAGCTAAAAAAAAAACGTTCCTGTGAATGGATTCTACTGTGGTGAGCAAACTTCACTTCTTAAATTAACCAGAGTATTTTTGTGCCTAATTTCGTCAAAATTGGACCATTTTTGACGCCGCTAGAGTGCGCACTTATATATATATATATATATATATATATATATATATATATATATATATATATATATATGACCCGACGCCACTAATTAAGGGATATACACATATATATATATATATATATATATATATACACACATATATATATATATATATATATATATATATATATATATATATATATATATGTTTGATGTTATTTTTCGTCGCTGGGATAGTATTTTTAGATGGAACGGCATTTTTCTCCAGCGGTGGTACTCCTCCTCACTTCTTCCCGGAATATTTCGATGGATTCATCTCCATCTTCTTCAGCCAGGTACTTGTTTCTTCCTCGGTGGTAGCCAAGGGAATGACATTTTTCTCGATCTGGGCTCCTTTTCACCCCTCTAGCCACAGTATCGGCGGACGAATGGTGTTGACGCTCCCTGGTGTAGTTGGGATTCTGTCCGTTGGCAGCGCTGATGGTATTGCGTCTTCTTTTTTTTTTTTTCCCCCCCTCCTGCTTCTATTTTCCTCGCCGTAAGGTTTTATATGTTTGATGTTATTTTTCGTCGCTGGGATAGTATTTTTAGATGGAACGGCATTTTTCTCCAGCGGTGGTACTCCTCCTCACTTCTTCCCGGAATATTTCGATGGATTCATCTCCATCTTCTTCAGCCAGGTACTTGTTTCTTCCTCGGTGGTAGCCAAGGGAATGACATTTTTCTCGATCTGGGCTCCTTTTCACCCCTTATCCGGGACAGAATCCCAACTACACCAGGGAGCTTCAACACCATTCGTCCGCCGATACTGTGGCTAGAGGGGTGAAAAGGAGCCCAGATCGAGAAAAATGTCATTCCCTTGGCTACCACCGAGGAAGAAACAAGTACCTGGCTGAAGAAGATGGAGATGAATCCATCGAAATATTCCGGGAAGAAGTGAGGAGGAGTACCACCGCTGGAGAAAAATGCCGTTCCATCTAAAAATATATATATATATCCCTTAATTAGTGGCGTCGGGTCATATTGACCCGAATGTATTTGTTTATTCGACCTTTGCCCTTTGAAATCTTTGTATTTCAATAAATATTATTGTTTATTACTATTTATTTAAATTACTTTACCCAAAAAAAATCAATTTAAAGTTTGTTTCACTAGGGCCCCGACACCATTAATTATGGAAGAAAAAGCACGACAAAAATTAAGGGATATATATATATATATATATATATATATATATATATATATATATAAAGGTATTATATGTCAAAAGTGGACATTTCCCATTGGCATATTCGGATTTGTTCATAATATGAAGGACAAAAGCGGGGTTTCTACGTATGGAGGCAGGAAACGAGCTAAAAAAATCATGAATCCTTTCGCTCTTTATTATGTGCAATGAGTAGCAGACTCAATTATTAATATTTTATATAATTGTTTTCTTAAGTAAACCCTAACTTTTAAAGAACCGTGTCCAAGTATTTTGCTAATTTCATTGCCTGTCATTAAGAAAAAAAAAAGTCATTAAAAACTCTAAAGGCTAAAAGCAGAGTCATTAAACACCTTTTAATTAATTATGAAATAACTTCATTTTTTCTCCCTGAAAATAAATAAATACCTCTCTTTACTTAGCTTTGAGCAAAACTAAATTACAAATAGCTGTTAAATTAAAAAATAATTTTATGGCCTTAAAAAATTATAATAAATTAAATAAGATAATTACTTAGTAAATTTTATTGAATTCCAAATTAATGGTTAAGATGTGTTATGAAAACAAATGTGATTGAACCCTTGAATATTTGCCTAAATTGTTTTAGCACTTTCCTCTGAAGGAAAGTAGCTATTGAGGTTGCACTCATGACGGAATTTTTGAAAAATGTCTTCAAATCTTTATCGATCCTACCTAGTAATCACCGAAAATGACCCTCGTTAAAATTTATATATATATATATATATATATATATATATATATATATATATATATATATATATATATATATTGTGACGTGGCGCCCTGCGGGGAGTGAGAACCTGCTTTCTCTACCTCTTTGGACTGATAACATTTCACGTTTTATATTTTATTTGGAATTCGCACCACTTGTAAATGTTTACTATCCACAAAAGATAGTCAATTTTCTTCTCCATTTTGGATGTAATAGTTTCGTATATAATTTAAGATTTTTATTCTTCTGCTTTTTTTTTCCCGTGGTCGGTAGGCCTTGGAGGAGTGGCGTCGGTTCTAGGGGGAGTCTGGGAGAAAATGGCGTAGGTAGACGCTCGTGCCAGGGAAGAAAAGTTTTTTTTTTTGGTTGCAAGTATGAGGTTTCCAGCTTTTAAGGAGGGACTGAGGCGTCCTTTTTGTTAATAATGAAACTGAAGATCCAGTAGCACGAAGAGGCGGCATTTGTCTTCTCCGTTTATCGTTGGCTGAACATGTGATTGGAACTCCATGTGGTAGGCTTTTAGAGCATATTGTGGGACAAATGAGTGAGTAACCCATACATTTTATCTTCTGCTGGACACCAGGCTCCACGTTTTGTTTATCTCCAGGCCTCATTTAAAATTTTGTCGTTCAAGTACTGCCATGAGTGCAAGTAACTATATTGTGTATAACTTAGAAATTTGGGAAAAGTTAAGTTCACTATCGCTAAATAAGTTATTGGCAATGCCAGATTACCAAAATTTTGTGTTGTAATTTGATATTGGTGGCTATGCCAGGTTTTGGAATTGTACATGTAGTTGCAATTCAATAATTCTTCACTATGTGTTTACTATGCCAATTTATTGGATAGTTATGGACTTCAGTTATTATTAAGATTTTATTCAAAGTCTATATTTTTGCTTCTTCCCACATTAATGATTATACCTGGTGTATGTATATATATATATATATATATATATATATATATATATATATATATTTTTATGTTTTTATCGAGAGTCCAATTGTTGGCTTCTTCCCAGATTACTGATAGTATCTGGTGTATATGCATATATGTTTATCTATCGATACCTTTTGCTATATTGTTCAATACTTGAATAATATTGATTCTTCTTGTGATATTTTTATATATGTGTATATGTATTTATGCTTTTATTAAGAGTCTAATTTTGTTCTTTCCAGATTACTGATAGTATCTGGTGTATATGCATATATGTTTATCTATCGATACCTTTTGCTATATTATTCAATACTTGAATAGTATTGATTCGTCTTGTGATATTTCTCTATATGTATATATATATTTATGCTTTTATTATGAGTCTAATTTTGTTCTTCCCAGATTACTGATAGTATCTGGTGTATATGCATATGTGTTTATCTATCGATACCTTTTGCTGTATTATTCAATACTTGAATAATATTGATTCGTCTTGTGATATTTCTCTATATATATATATTTATGCTTTTATTAAGAGTCTAATTTTGTTCTTCCCAGATTACTGATAGTATCTGGTGTATATGCATATGTGTTTATCTATCGATACCTTTTGCTATATTGTTCAGTATTGGAATGATATTAATTCTTCTTGTGATATTTAGAGTATATATATATTCATGCTTACCCTTTTATTGGGCATTTATTTATTTTTTTTGGTATTCATAGATATTTATTATATTTAAGGTATGTATATGTGTACATGTATTTGTTGTCTTACTGGGAACATTTTGTACTTATTTCAATATAGTTACCAGCTCTGGAGTATCTTGTTGTTTCCTTTTTTTTATTTGGATCACCTGGGTTTCATACCACATTGAACCTGGCTATCCGTTGTCTATCCGGATAAATTGTACCACCCCGTGGTGTTGGTAAGTGTGTCTTTCAAATTAAATTTATTTCGGTACAATTTAATGGCGCCCGAACATTGGACTTTTGGTTCCACTTTTATTTGGTAATTTAGCTTCTTATGTTACATAGATTTTTATATTCGCTCTTCTTTGTCTAATATCTGTCTTACCCTAGTGTGGTTAGTTCCTATTTTTATTCTATATTTATTTAGTCTCGTTTCTTGTATAATTGTCATCATGTCTTCATTTGAGAAGTTGTCTACCGTTCAAAAATATAGATTTTTGCTTTCTCGTAGGGAAAAAGTGTTTGCCTTGGTCAGCGATATTTTTCAGATGTCAAAAGCTTTGACAGCTGAAACTGCTTCTAAGTTTAGAACAAAATTTGATAGGTTGCTTAAGTCTGAAACGGATTGGACAGACATCTGTGAAGCAATTGAGCTCTTTAATGCCTCATTAAATGATGATGAAATTGGGAATTTTACTATCTCTATCTCAGCGGAAGAAAGGTCTTTCTCTGAGGCAGTAGATCAAGCAAAAGAGAATTATCTTGCCTTTGCGCAGACAGCAACTGTTCAACCTTTGAATAAAGGAGAAATTACTCATGTTACTCCGCTCAGTGATAACCTCCTCCCTCGTATCTCTATTCCTACATTCTCAGGGGAGACTGAGAAATTTGTGGAATTTCTGTCATTGTTCGAATCTGTCGTTGATAACAACAAAAATATCTCCGATATTGCCAAATTTCAATATTTAAGATCTTCATTATCTGGCGATGCACTTTCGGTCATCGCTGGAATTGATTTACTTCCCCAAAATTATGTCATTGCTTTGGAAGCCTTGAAAAATAGATATCAGAATAAGAGACGCTTGGCTAGTATATATTTCCGTAAGGTCACGGAGTTTTCTCCTCTGTCGAATGGTTCACATAAGGAACTTCAGCGGTTTTTAACCACCCATACTAATAGCTTTTGTGCTTTGGAAAAAGTTGGTATTCCTGATATAGGAACTGGATGAAGGACTTCATGAAATTGCAATTGGCTTTGACGAACCTAGATCCTGGTAGTCGTCGTGCATTTGAAGATGAATATTCATCTACTTCCTTTCCTTCATATGATGATTTAATTAAATTTATAACCAGTCGCAGTCGGACAGCAGAGTTGATGTCTGAAGAAGTTCGACCCGTGAAGAAGCCTGACAGTTCAGCTGGCAAAAAGAAGAGGATTACCTCTCCGACGTACCAACTATATTCAGCAGAGGACAACTCATCCCCTCCATCGGATGAATGTTCGGAGGAAAATAAAAGCCTGAAAGTATCTGATGATTCGCCTGTTTTGGCTTGTCCTGTTGCACCACCGGTTCGAAGAAAAGCTCCACTGCAATGCTGGAATTGTAAAGGACCACATGTATATCACAAATGTACTTTGCCCCGATCACAATTTTGTTTTAAGTGTGGACATTCTGGAGTGACAGTAGTTAATTGTCCTAAGTGTAATCCGGGAAACGGATCGTGAGCCCAGTGAAGAGGGTCGCTCTGGTCTCTAGGGATAATAAAGGTCCTCAACCACCTGATAAGCCTATTCGAAATTTTCAGAGGTCTTTGCAACATGTTGTTGGTTCTTCTGAAGTGAATCTTTCTGCTTCAATGACTTCATCCATCGGACGTTGGTATCTTCCACTTTCTCATCCAAGTTCTAAGGAGTCACCTTTGTCGGCTTTGGTTGACACTGGGTCCTGTAAATCTTATTTGAGTCCTCAGGGTCTTCGTGAGCTCAGTAGGTGGGAGCCTCGAGAAAACCCCATTACTTCATTTTCTGTCATGGTCGCAAATGGGACTTTGGTTACAATTAACAAATCCGTCACAGTGAGAGTGTCACTGTTTCAGAAAAGTTTCGCATTAACTTTCCATCTTATGCCTCACTTAAGTACTCCTTATTTATTGGGATTAGATTCCATCGCTCTATTAGATATAGCCTTTAATTCAAAAGCGCAATGGTGGTTCTTGGAAGACCCCAAACTGATCTACAGCTTTATCGTTGATTCAGCCCAGCCTCAAGTTTCAGAATTAGTCGAGGAAAGTCAGTCCGACCGTAGGACGATCACCCTGACTCCAGATCAGAGCAAGCTCTTTGATAAAATTGTCAAGGAAGGGTTTGCTGAAGTCAAGTCGCTTTCTGGTAGGACAAATAAGATCGAACATCGCATAGAGGTCAAAGACGGCGTCAGACCTATCAAACAGAGGGCTTACTGTTACTCCCCGAAGGTGCTAGAGGCAATGCAGGCCGAGCTGGACTCCATGCTAGAGAAGGATCTCGTTGAAGTCAGCCATGCTGAATGGGCTTCACCCGTTGTCATGGTGCGTAAGCCTGATGGCACTTATAGGTTCTGTGTGGACTATCGTAAGGTCAACGATGTCTCAAAAAAGGATTCTTATCCTATCCCAAATCTGTCTCAATTGTTGGATAGCCTCCATCATGCCAAATATTTTTCCAAATTTGATCTTAAGAATGCCTTTCTGCAAGTTCCCTTGGCAGACGAGACTAGTAGAGATCTAACATCTTTCATTGTACCTGGTAGAGGGTTGTTTAGGTTTAAAGTTATGCCTTTTGGGCTCACCAATAGTCCTGCTACATTTCAACGGCTTGTAGATAAAGTTTTTGGACCCGATTTGCTTCCACATGTCATTGTCTATCTGGACGATATTTTGATATGCACTCCTGATTTCGAAACTCCTTGTCGCACCCTTAAGGAGGTTTTTAAACGACTTTGTGAAGCTGGCTTGAAAATAAATCCAGAGAAGTGTGAGTTTATGTGTAAAGAAGTAAGGTATCTTGGCTACTTGGTCACACTTGATGGCATCGTTCCTGACCCTGAAAAGGTCTCCTCCGTTTTGAATTTCCCTACTCCTAACAATGTCCGTGCTCTTAGAAGATTCTTGGGTATGGCAGGATGGTACCGTAGGTTTATCTGCGATTATTCCACCATCGTTTCTCCTTTGAATAGGCTTACTAGTAAAAAGGTATCCTGGAAATGGGCCGAAGAACAGGAGAAGGCATTCCGCAAACTAAGAGAAGCTCTTATATCAGCTCCGATCCTGGCCAGGCCGGACTTCCGCTTGCCATTTACCCTCATCACTGATGCAAACCATTGTGGACTTGGAGCTGTTCTGACACAAGTTCAGGATGGAGTCGAAAGAGTGATAACTTACAGCTCTCGTGCTCTTTCTGCTAGTGAACGCAATTACTCCACCACGGAGAAGGAATGCTTAGCGGTTGTATGGAGTATTAATAAACATCGGCAGTATCTGGAAGGGTTTAAATTTCAAGTAGTGACGGACCATAGTAGCCTGAAGTGGCTTTTCAATTTAAAAGACCCAACTGGAAGGCTAGCCCGTTGGGCTCTTCAGTTACAACAATATGATTTTGATATCGAATTTCGTAAGGGTAAATTGAATGTTGTTGCAGATGCCCTCTCTCGAATCCCGGATGTTTCAGCTCTCCAAGTATTTTCAGCAGAGGCAGTTGGCCAAGCTGATCTATGGTATGAATTGAAGATGGAGCGGGTGAAGAGTCAGCCTCATAACCACCCCGATTGGATGGTTCATCAAGAACATTTGTATTATTATCGAGAAGACGCCAAGAAGAATGGTATGGACCGAGAAGAACCCGAAGCTTGGAAGTTGGTTGTACCCTCGTATCAAAGGAACCAGGTTATGGAGGAGAACCATACAGCTACACAAGCAGGACACCCTGGTATCGCCAAGACCTATTGGCGCGTTGCACAATCATATTACTGGCCTGGTATGTATGATGATATTTCACGTTTTGTTCGTCGTTGCGAAGTTTGTCAGAGAGTGAAAGCCAATAATCAGCCCAGTAGAGGATGGATGCAGCATCGGCATATCCAAGCCCCTTGGGATTGCTTTGACATAATGGGCCCTTATCCTCGTAGTGCTCAAGGATTTACCCACCTTTTGGTGTTTCAAGATGTTTTCACACGTTGGGTGGAGTTGGTCCCCTTAAGGAATACCTCAGCTGCTTTGGTTGCTGAAAAGTTTAGAAATGTTATCCTTAACCGTTTTGGTTGTCCCAGAGTCATCATCACCGACAATGGTACTAATCTCGTAAGCAAATGTATTGGTAAGATCACCGAGTCTTGCGGTATCTATCATCATCGCACCCCTTTCTATCATTCCCAAGCCAATCCTGTGGAGAGGTCTAGTCGTAACATTAAACAGATCATCACTTCTTACTTGCAGGGATCTCACAAGAACTGGGATAAGTTCATTGGCGAAATCCAGTTTGCGCTCAATTCCGTTTGCCAAGAGTCCACCAAGTTCTCTCCGGCTTTCCTCAATTATGGTCGGGAACTCCGCATGGCTAATAGCCCCCGTTTTACTAGTCATGACCATGATATTGATCTGAATCAAGATGTTGGTCCAGCCAAAGAAAGATGGGCTCAACGTATGAAGAAAATGAAGGAGATCTTCCATGCTGTAGAAGAAAATGTGGTAAAAGCCCAAGGTACACAGATGAACCGTTACAACCTTAGACGAAGGGAAGAGACCTTCAAGCCTGGAGATCAAGTCCTCAGGAAGAGCTTTCCGCAATCCTCTAAACCCAATTCGTTCTGTGCCAAGCTAGTGCCCAAGTTTATCGGTCCTTTCAAGGTCACCCGTGTTAGCCCAGCTGGAGTCTGTTGGTTGGAAGATGAGAAAGGATCACAAGCAGGGAAATGGCATGCTCGTAATCTCAAAACCTACAATCGTTGATAATTTCTGGCGGTTCTCCCTCTAAGGAAGGGGGTATTGTGACGTGGCGCCCTGCGGGGAGTGAGAACCTGCTTTCTCTACGTCTTTGGACTGATAACATTTCACGTTTTATATTTTATTTGGAATTCGCACCACTTGTAAATGTTTACTATCCACAAAAGATAGTCAATTTTCTTCTCCATTTTGGATGTAATAGTTTCGTATATAATTTAAGATTTTTATTCTTCTGCTTTTTTTTCCCGTGGTCGGTAGGCCTTGGAGGAGTGGCGTCGGTTCTAGGGGGAGTCTGGGAGAAAATGGCGTAGGTAGACGCTCGTGCCAGGGAAGAAAAGTTTTTTTTTTTGGTTGCAAGTATGAGGTTTCCAGCTTTTAAGGAGGGACTGAGGCGTCCTTTTTGTTAATAATGAAACTGAAGATCCAGTAGCACGAAGAGGCGGCATTTGTCTTCTCCGTTTATCGTTGGCTGAACATGTGATTGAAACTCCATGTGGTAGGCTTTTAGAGCATATTGTGGGACAAATGAGTGAGTAACCCATACATTTTATCTTCTGCTGGACACCAGGCTCCACGTTTTGTTTATCTCCAGGCCTCATTTAAAATTTTGTCGTTCAAGTACTGCCATGAGTGCAAGTAACTATATTGTGTATAACTTAGAAATTTGGGAAAAGTTAAGTTCACTATCGCTAAATAAGTTATTGGCAATGCCAGATTACCAAAATTTTGTGTTGTAATTTGATATTGGTGGCTAAGCCAGGTTTTGGAATTGTACATGTAGTTGCAATTCAATAATTCTTCACTATGTGTTTACTATGCCAATTTATTGGATAGTTATGGACTTCAGTTATTATTAAGATTTTATTCAAAGTCTATATTTTTGCTTCTTCCCACATTAATGATTATACCTGGTGTATGTATATATATATATATATATATATATATATTTTTATGTTTTTATCGAGAGTCCAATTGTTGGCTTCTTCCCAGATTACTGATAGTATCTGGTGTATATGCATATATGTTTATCTATCGATACCTTTTGCTATATTGTTCAATACTTGAATAATATTGATTCTTCTTGTGATATTTTTATATATGTGTATATGTATTTATGCTTTTATGAAGAGTCTAATTTTGTTCTTTCCAGATTACTGATAGTATCTGGTGTATATGCATATATGTTTATCTATCGATACCTTTTGCTATATTATTCAATACTTGAATAGTATTGATTCGTCTTGTGATATTTCTCTATATGTATATATATATTTATGCTTTTATTATGAGTCTAATTTTGTTCTTCCCAGATTACTGATAGTATCTGGTGTATATGCATATGTGTTTATCTATCGATACCTTTTGCTGTATTATTCAATACTTGAATAATATTGATTCGTCTTGTGATATTTCTCTATATATATATATTTATGCTTTTATTAAGAGTCTAATTTTGTTCTTCCCAGATTACTGATAGTATCTGGTGTATATGCATATGTGTTTATCTATCGATACCTTTTGCTATATTGTTCAGTATTGGAATGATATTAATTCTTCTTGTGATATTTAGAGTATATATATATTCATGCTTACCCTTTTATTGGGCATTTATTTATTTTTTTTGGTATTCATAGATATTTATTATATTTAAGGTATGTATATGTGTACATGTATTTGTTGTCTTACTGGGAACATTTTGTACTTATTTCAATATAGTTACCAGCTCTGGAGTATCTTGTTGTTTCCTTTTTTTTATTTGGATCACCTGGGTTTCATACCACATTGAACCTGGCTATCCGTTGTCTATCCGGATAAATTGTACCACCCCAGGTGTTGGTAAGTGTGTCTTTCAAATTAAATTTATTTCGGTACAATATATATATATATATATGTGTGTGTGTGTGTGTCTGTTAACACGATAGCGGCCAGTTTTCGAGTTCGTTAACCACCAAAATGGGTCCACGGGGAGGGGGGGGTTTACCCTGGACCCAAAATAATAATTTGACCATGCCAGCCGTAGTTTTTGTTATGTTTCAACGAAACTCGGTATTCGTTATGTTTGTCTAATTAGAGAAATACGTTGTAAAAATAAACTAAATCGGTTCATTAGGAGGGGGGGTTTACTCCGGACCCATATTACCAATTTATCACTACCAGCCGAAATTTTTGTTACATTTTAACGGAACTCGGTATTCGTGGTGGTAGTCAACAGAGAAAAATGGTTTGTAAAAATAAACTAAATCGGGATATTTGGAGGGGGGGGGGTTACTCCGGACCTAATTTACTATATACTCATACCGGTCGTAATTTCTGCTGTATTGTAACAAAACGCGGTATATGTCGTGGGTATCTCATGAGAAAGAAGTGTTGTAAAAATGAAGTAAATCGGTCAATTGGAAAGGAGGTTTTACTTTAAACTCTGTTTCATTACAATTAGCCTGCCAGACGTAGCCAAAGCCGCCGCAAGGAGCGCTATCTCCCACTAGGCGGACTGTATCCTGTTCCTGCGTCAGAACAAAGACGGAAAATGAAGTTTTTTTGTATTTATTAAGTAGTACAGTATCATGTATTAACACACCTCTGGAAGCAAATTATTTACAAAATTAATAATTGAACAGTTCTCATAAGAAATGTAAATGAGCAGAACTATTTACATTTTTATTTTATTTATATAGGTTATTTACAGCAAATTAATTAGTACTATAGTCTACATTACACAAATTCTGAGGAAAGTGCTTAGTTATGCAGCTCCTGCGTGAAGGACTTTTTATATTATTAATTGATTTAGCTGGATATCAGTAATTTAAAAGAGGAAGCTTTTTGATATTTTTATATGGTACATATTCTGTACATAATATGTATTGTTACCAAGTATGCCTAAACTAGCTGACCCGGCAAACGTTAATTTGGTATATAAATTATTTTTAGTGATTATGTTGCTAGTAAAATAAAAAATAACTTAATTATTATAAATGTGTGGGGATGTGGCCTATGACCAAGGGTGCGTTTACATCTGACACTTCTCGAAGGAAATATATCTCAGATGACGACGTATAATCTTCATAATTATTATATCCTACACCTGAGATATATTTCCTGCGAGAAGTGTCAGATGCAAACGCACCCTTATTGCTCCTGATAGAAATATATATCTCAGGAATAAATTGTTTGCAGTTTACATTAGTTACAATTCCTGTCTGACATAAATATCCTGCAATAACTATCAGATGTAAACGCACCCTTATTGCTCATGATAGAAATATATATCTCAGGAATAAATTGTTTGCAGTTTACATTAGATACAATTTCTGTCTGACATAAATATCCTGCAATAACTATCAGATGTAAACGCTCCCTTAAAGCTCGTGATAGAAATATATATCTCAGGAATAAATTGTTTGCAGTTTACATTAGATACAATTTCTGTCTGACATAAATATCCTGCAATAACTATCAGATGTAAACGCTCCCTTATTGCTCCTGATAGAAATATATATCAGGAATAAATTGTTTGCAGTTTACATTAGATACAATTTCTGTCTGACATAAATATCCTGCAATAACTATCAGATGTAAATGCACCCTTATTGCTCCTGATAGAAATATATATCTCAGGCATAAATTGTTTGCAGTTTACATTAGTCACAATTTCTGTCTGACATAAATATCCTGCAATAACTATCAGATGTAAACGCACCCTAATAGCTCCTGATAGAAATATATATCTCAGGAATAAATTGTTTGCAGTTTACATTAGTTACAATTCCTGTCTGACATAAATATCCTGCAATAACTATCAGATGTAAACGCACCCTTATTGCTCGTGATAGAAATATATATCTCAGGAATAAATTGTTTGCAGTTTACATTAGATACAATTTCTGTCTGACATAAATATCCTGCAATAACTATCAGATGTAAACGCTCCCTTAAAGCTCGTGATAGAAATATATATCTCAGGAATAAATTGTTTGCAGTTTACATTAGATACAATTTCTGTCTGACATAAATATCCTGCAATAACTATCAGATGTAAACGCTCCCTTATTGCTCCTGATAGAAATATATATCTGGAATAAATTGTTTGCAGTTTACATTAGATACAATTTCTGTCTGACATAAATATCCTGCAATAACTATCAGATGTAAATGCACCCTTATTGCTCCTGATAGAAATATATATCTCAGGCATAAATTGTTTGCAGTTTACATTAGTCACAATTTCTGTCTGACATAAATATCCTGCAATAACTATCAGATGTAAACGCACCCTAATAGCTCCTGATAGAAATATATATCTCAGGAATAAATTGTTTGCAGTTTACATTAGTTACAATTCCTGTCTGATATAAATATCCTGCAATAACTATCAGATGTAAACGCACCCTAATAGCTCCTGATAGAAATATATATCTCAGGAATAAATTGTTTGCAGTTTACATTAGTCACAATTTCTGTCTGACATGAATATCCTGCAATAACTATCAGATGTAAACGCACCCTTATTGCTCGTGATAGAAATATATATCTCAGGAATAAATTGTTTGCAGTTTACATTAGTCACAATTTCTGTCTGACATAAATATCCTGCAATAACTATCAGATGTAAACGCACCCTAATAGCTCCTGATAGAAATATATATCTCAGGAATAAATTGTTTGCAGTTTACATTAGTCACAATTTCTGTCTGACATAAATATCCTGCAATAACTATCAGATGTAAACGCACCCTAATAGCTCCTGATAGAAATATATATCTTAGGAATAAATTGTTTGCAGTTAACATTAGTCACAATTTCTGTCTGACATAAATATCCTGCAATAACTATCAGATGTAAACGCACCCTTATTGCTCGTGATAGAAATATATATCTCAGGAATAAATTGTTTGCAGTTTACATTAGTCACAATTTCTGTCTGACATAAATATCCTGCAATAACTATCAGATGTAAACGCTCCCTTATTGCTCCTGATAGAAATATATATCAGGAATAAATTGTTTGCAGTTTACATTAGATACAATTTCTGTCTGACATAAATATCCTGCAATAACTATCAGATGTAAATGCACCCTTATTGCTCCTGATAGAAATATATATCTCAGGCATAAATTGTTTGCAGTTTACATTAGTCACAATTTCTGTCTGACATAAATATCCTGCAATAACTATCAGATGTAAACGCACCCTAATAGCTCCTGATAGAAATATATATCTCAGGAATAAATTGTTTGCAGTTTACATTAGTTACAATTCCTGTCTGACATAAATATCCTGCAATAACTATCAGATGTAAACGCACCCTTATTGCTCGTGATAGAAATATATATCTCAGGAATAAATTGTTTGCAGTTTACATTAGATACAATTTCTGTCTGACATAAATATCCTGCAATAACTATCAGATGTAAACGCTCCCTTAAAGCTCGTGATAGAAATATATATCTCAGGAATAAATTGTTTGCAGTTTACATTAGATACAATTTCTGTCTGACATAAATATCCTGCAATAACTATCAGATGTAAACGCTCCCTTATTGCTCCTGATAGAAATATATATCAGGAATAAATTGTTTGCAGTTTACATTAGATACAATTTCTGTCTGACATAAATATCCTGCAATAACTATCAGATGTAAATGCACCCTTATTGCTCCTGATAGAAATATATATCTCAGGCATAAATTGTTTGCAGTTTACATTAGTCACAATTTCTGTCTGACATAAATATCCTGCAATAACTATCAGATGTAAACGCACCCTAATAGCTCCTGATAGAAATATATATCTCAGGAATAAATTGTTTGCAGTTTACATTAGTTACAATTCCTGTCTGATATAAATATCCTGCAATAACTATCAGATGTAAACGCACCCTAATAGCTCCTGATAGAAATATATATCTCAGGAATAAATTGTTTGCAGTTTACATTAGTCACAATTTCTGTCTGACATGAATATCCTGCAATAACTATCAGATGTAAACGCACCCTTATTGCTCGTGATAGAAATATATATCTCAGGAATAAATTGTTTGCAGTTTACATTAGTCACAATTTCTGTCTGACATAAATATCCTGCAATAACTATCAGATGTAAACGCACCCTAATAGCTCCTGATAGAAATATATATCTCAGGAATAAATTGTTTGCAGTTTACATTAGTCACAATTTCTGTCTGACATAAATATCCTGCAATAACTATCAGATGTAAACGCACCCTAATAGCTCCTGATAGAAATATATATCTTAGGAATAAATTGTTTGCAGTTAACATTAGTCACAATTTCTGTCTGACATAAATATCCTGCAATAACTATCAGATGTAAACGCACCCTTATTGCTCGTGATAGAAATATATATCTCAGGAATAAATTGTTTGCAGTTTACATTAGTCACAATTTCTGTCTGACATAAATATCCTGCAATAACTATCAGATGTAAACGCACCCTAATAGCTCCTGATAGAAATATATATCTCAGGAATAAATTGTTTGCAGTTTACATTAGTCACAATTTCTGTCTGACATAAATATCCTGCAATAACTATCAGATGTAAACGCTCCCTTATTGCTCCTGATAGAAATATATATCTTAGGAATAAATTGTTTGCAGTTAACATTAGTCACAATTTCTGTCTGACATAAATATCCTGCAATAACTATCAGATGTAAACGCACCCTAATAGCTCCTGATAGAAATATATATCTTAGGAATAAATTTTTTGCAGTTAACATTAGTCACAATTTCTGTCTGACATAAATATCCTGCAATAACTATCAGATGTAAACGCACCCTAATAGCTCCTGATAGAAATATATATCTTAGGAATAAATTGTTTGCAGTTAACATTAGTCACAATTTCTGTCTGACATAAATATCCTGCAATAACTATCAGGTGTAAACGCTCCCTAAAAGAGGAATAATGCGCTGTGAACAATTACGGCCTATAAAATAACAAAACAACAAACATCAATTTTTTTAATCATTTTACTGTATTATCTTAACAAATATATTTTATAAGGTATCATTTCTGTCTGTTGATACAAGGAAACTTAGGGGAAAGGAGTTGGTGAGGGTGTGGGAATTTCCTTGTATCAAGAGTTAGAAATGATCCCGCATCTGTGAGGTATAGTTCTCAATCTCCCCATCAGTAAGCCCATCATGTTATTCTTATATCTGTTCTCCTAATAATCTAAGCACTACTATAGCACATTGTTCTCCTAACTGTATATTATGTTTTTATGATTTTTTTCCCCATATATGTATGTATGTTTGTGTGTATATAGGCATATATGTGTACATAATTATATATATATATATATATATATATATATATATTATTTATTCTTATAGATGACCCAAAATATCCAAATTCTTTTTTATCCTAGTAGGCATGAGGTCATTAAAGCAGTCTTCCCTTTTTTTATACTACTTTATTTATTGGCCCCGACATGTTTCGTGCGTCTTTTCTTCGCACCTCTTCAGGGGCACTTCTACAACAAAATATCATTTATTTAACATCACAGAAACCTTTTTTCTATTATATTAAACTATCAATGTTCCACAAAATGCATTACAAAATTATCCTGCTCCCTTAAATATTACCCCTACCCTAAATATTGCTATATTTATAACTAAATTACATATTTTTTATAAAAAGGGTTAAGTCCTACCTTGCAAGGAAGTCCTCTCGTTCCCAAGTACTCCCTCTGGAGTCCGGCTTATTACTAACCCTGTAAGTGGGGGTAATTCTTTTACCTAATAATTGCACAGATTCCCCAATATAACATTTGTTACAGTCATTGCAGTTGATTTTATAAATATTATATTTTGAGCTTGATGCTTTAACCTTGTCTTTAATATTACTAAATACATTGTTTATTGTATGTTTATATTTCCAGCCAATTTTACAAACATCTTTACATATTGTTTTTATTTTGTTTTCTATAAGATCTAAAATTATTAGGTAAAAGAATTATACAACACGTAAAGAGCATTGACACACAAGAAAACGGTACAGCATTGACGGATCATGCAATAACAAAAAACAGTTTCAATTTTAAAGAATTCAAAATATTAAATAAAGAAAGAAATACCCTAAAAAGAAAAATAAAAGAAAATATTTATATTTTAAAAAATTCGAAAATAGCAGTGAACAAAAGAACTGATCTGAAAAATGTACACCAAATTTTCCATGGTATAATAGATTAATACCCAAAAATTTAAAAAATATTTGACGAGTAGACTTAACTATCAAAACAACTAAGGACAGATAACGACAGGGCCATTTTGGCAATCCACTTACAGGGTTAGTAATAAGCCGGACTCCAGAGGGAGTACTTGGGAACGAGAGGACTTTCTTGCAAGGTAGGACTTAACACTTTTTATAAAAAAATATGTAATTTAGTTATAAATATTGCAATATTTAGGGTAGGGGTAATATTTAAGGGAGCATGATAATTTTGTAATGCATTTTGTGGAACATTGATAGTTTTAATATAATAGAAAAAAGGTTTCTGTGATGTTAAAAAAAATGATATTTTGTTGTAGAAGTGCCCCTGAAGAGGTGCGAAGAAAAGACGCACGAAACATGTCGGGCCCAATAAATAAAGTAGTTTAAAAAAAGGGAAGACTGCTTTAATGACCCCATGCCTAGTAGGATAAAAAAGAATATATAAATATATATATATATATATGTATTCTTTTTATCTATCCTAATTGTTTTTAAAGCCCTGATGAAGGCTTGAATTTCAAGCCGAAACGTCGGCAACAATAAAACCATTTTCACTGTAAATTGTAGTTTTATCAAGAAGCAGTGACCGAACCCCGACAATCCCTACCTTGCATCATCAACGGTCAACGATCTCCTCTCAATATATTGTATATTATGTCTCTGTCACTAATTATAACTATATGAAAAAAAAAAATCAATCGCTTTGTGAAATGGAGTGTATGCCATTTTTTGTTAGTCCATTTTTAGTAAACACAAACAAACTAGATGGTTTACCCATACGATATCATGCAGTGTATTCGTGGGAAAGACTATGTGCCCAAATCTAAGCTATAAACAGACATCGTTTGGTCTTACGACTTATTGATGGTCAATGCGAATCTAATTGGAATTTGAACGCGTTTGAATTAAATTTGCACATCTGTGGGAATAATAGTGGCCGAAAACTGTGAAGAGAGTGAGTGAAAGCTTATTATTAGACCGGCTTCGTTCTCATCCTCACTCCGTGCTGTTTACTGGGTGAGAAGTGACACCGGTAGACCCCTGCGGGAATAACTGATCGAGTGATAATTGATCAGCTGTCGATAAACGAAAACATTACGAGTATCGCTATTAAAAAATGCGGATTGGTCGCAGAAGGGTGAACATTTAGGGTTGTATTTATTCTTTAATGACAAATCATAAAAAAATAAAAATAGAAAATTTTGCCCTAAAAATAAAAATAAAAAATATTTGGGGTGGACCACTCTTATCACTTAAAAATAGTTTCCTATTTCTAACATCCTATTCTCAAACGTACAGAATATACACAATAAATTTAATAAATATATTTACATTCTTAAATGCATTTTTTTTCTTTTTTTTTTGCGGTCATTAGCGCCGACATCCAGGGTGCAGCGAGGAATTTTACCAGCGAGCCGTGGGATGATAAAATTCATGTCGGAGGTTGGGAATCGAACCCACCATCTCCCGCTTATGAATCCAAGGCGCTAGCCATTAGACCACGGGAGACCCCTTTATTGCTTATTATTTTTCTTTTTTACATTTTTAACGTTTCGGCCTCAGGGCCATCGTCATAAAACTGGAAGGAAAACAAATTACATTGTATTAAATTTCAATAAAAATTCCCCCATATTTTTTCTATGTAATTACAATAATAACCCCTCAATTAAATTTCTTAAAATTACCTTTAAAGCTAATATTACCTTCAACTAATCTGTTGACAAATCATTCACCCTGTTTTTAAAGGGCTTGTTATCAGTGTAATAATGCAGAAACTACCTTTAAAAATTAATTACATTCGAATTAACCTTATTAATAAGCTTTTCACCTATTCTATAACAAATAGTTATCTTTAACATGACAATTAATAAATCTAGGTCAAGCCGTTTTGGAGGATTTTTTTTTTACAAACACTATGGCACAAGAATTTGATATATATGTATATATATATATATATATATATATATATATATATATATATATATTTGATGTTATTTTTCGTCGCTGGGATCGTATTTTTGGATGCAACGGCATTTTTCTCCAGCGGTGGTACTCCTCCTCACTTCTTCCTGGAATATTTCGATGAGTTCACCTCCATCTTCTTCCGAGGAAGAAACAACAAGCACCTGGCTGAAGAAGATGGAGATGAACCCATCGAAATATTCCAGGAAGAAGTGAGGAGGAGTACCACCGCTGGAGAAAAATGCCGTTCCATCCAAATATATATATATATATTTATAGGGGCGAGGTTAGCTCAGTGGTAGAGCACTGGACTAATAAGTTGGAGGACCTGAGTTCAAATCCCGAGAAAACACTAAAGATTTTTTTTCTAGTTTCTTCATTCATGGGTCGAATTCGGCCTCCCTGACCGTCCCTAGTCCAACCCTGCCTTTAATACATCTGTCAATAGGTATCTTGGGTGCTCTTGACTCCAGCAGTCGAACTGACCGCACTATCTCCCTAGTGTGCCGTTTGGTCCTGAATCAGATACCTCTATAGTATCTGCCCCTCAGGGCCCTCGTGGCCTGTTACGGGATACATAAATATATATATATATATATATATATATATATATATATATATAATACTATTATGGAATCATAATGTAGCTACTATCATTTTTATGAAAAAACAGAAGAAAACTCTATTGATATTTGTCTAATGACTTCTATTACACCACTTTCATGTAAAATTATATGTATTTACTTGCCTTCAGTAAACCATTAAACGGTTGTTTTTGTTCTTATTATTTTAGTTTCTAGTTGTGCAATTAGTGTTCCTGTTGGAAAACGTTTGCCGACCGGGAGAAAGTTTAAAACTTCCAATGTAATGGAAAGATAGGCGGGAAGTTTGTTGAGTGCTTCGCCACAACCTGGGTTGTAAGTTTCGTTCTCGAATGCAATTTCAACTGGAACGAACTTGGAACAATTTCTTCTTAATCGAAAGATTTACTCCAGATTTAATATTGTTAATGTTTCAAATTTTCAGCAATTTCATTTTGTAGCGGGAGAGTTCCCTACCATCAGGGTCACTAAATAATTTGTTAAATGAACATTATTTTGGCAAAAATTGCTGGGATATCGTTGGCCACAATTCATAATTCTGTTTGTATTATGACGTATTATTTATTAAATTTTAAGTCCATTTATTATTAACTACGAATTATAGGACGGGTTGTCTATAGGTTACCACCCTTTTCTAGCCAGGATAGGTGTGATGCCTTTTCTTTTTTCTAAAGAAAAGACACCACCCCTAGCGGTAATCGAACCCACGACCCTTTGGCAAGGATTATTAAGTCCTCACGCATTAATGCTGATGGCCACCGGGCTTCCATTATGTGTTTTTTTTTTTTTTTTTTTTTTTTTTTTTTTTTTTTTTTTTTTTTTTTTTTTTTTTTTTTTTTTTTTTTTTTTTTTTTTTTTTTTCAGGGCGCATCGACATCGAGACCATTAGCGCCGTGTTTATTTTACATTATTAAATGACGTTTTATTTTTCTACGTCCACTCTTTGTCTTACTCCAACCATTTTATGGCCAAATCTAAAAAAAGTGAAAGAATAGAGATTTTGTATATTTTACAAATTGTCTGGAAACCGGTTAGGGATTGGTGGTAAGTGTAAAGCTCTGTTCGTAAGCGTAGTATCAGGCTGTACGAATGAAATGTCAGCTTTGTTTACTTTGCGATTTAATATTTTCCCTTTTGCGTTTCATTATTTACAAACATCATTTTTATTCATATAGAATTAAAGTTCTTCCTGTTATTTAATCAGTAACTGGTGTACTGTGTTGTGAGAACGATCCTCTGAGAAAAAAAATAAAACTTAAATTATGACTTCAACGGAAATCCGTATTATTTTTCGTTATGAATTCAAGCTCGGTCATAGCGCTGCTGATGCGTGTATGAACATTAACACGGCGTTTGGGGAGGGAAAGGCGAATGAACGAACTGTTTACCGGTGGTTTTCCAGGTTTTCAAGTGGAAATTTTGACCTTGACAACGAGGAGCGAGGAAGGCCAGAAACCAAACTTGACAATGACCACCTGAAAGAAAGGGTTGAATCTTGTCCCTAGGGAAAAGAACTCGGAGTAGTTGCCACGGCAGTTTCAAGACATTTGAAAGAAATCGGCAAGTCCAAAACTGACATTTCATACGGTACAGCCTGATAATAGATTTTCGATAAAAACGATTCTGAAAGAACTGGTTTGTTTTGTTAGAAAGATTTTATTCGGATAAATCGGAACTTACAACTCGAAACTGCCGGATTCGTTTATTTGAACTGTTTTCTTTTCCAATCTTCCTCAGTTTTTTAATTCATGATTTTACCCTTTTATTGCGTCTAACAGTAAAATGAATTTAGTCAAATAAGGTATGTAATTGAGAAACGTATTTGTAATAGTGTTATCCTAGATCAAAACTTGTTAAGACGGCTTGAGTAATTTCCTCTTAGGATACTGTCAATTGTCTATGTATGGTGATAAAATCTTGCTTTTCTTTGGGATTCCAAGCTCAGCAAATCCTTTGCACCTCAACTTATCATTTGTATCCTATATGAGAAAATGAAAGTCCGTCACGCAGGAGCTGCATAACTAAGCACTTTCCTCAGAATTTGGGTAGTGTAGACTGCTTTCCAGAACAATTTGCTTAAAATATCCTACATAAATAAAATAAAAACGTGAATAGTTCTCATTTTGTAATGAGTAACTGATCAACTACGTAATAAATACAAAAATCCTCATATTATCGTATTTTGATCTAACGCAGGAACAGGATACAGTCACTCTAGTGGTAGAAAGCGCTCCTTGCGGCGACTTTGTGAACCTACGTCTGCCGGCTTTTCTATTGAAATATATTACAAATTAAACCCCCGCTTTCCGATTGACCGATTCAGCTCATTTTTACAACACTTCTTTCTCATGAGTTACCCACGACGTATACCACGTTTCGTTACAATACAGCAGAAATTACGACCGGTATGAGTATATTAGGAATTTGGGTCCGGATTAAACCCCCCCTTCTAATGAACCGATTTAGTTTATTTTTACAACACATATTTACCTGTGGATTAGCACTACGAATACCGAGTTTCGTCGAAATATACCAAAAATCACGGCTGGTAGTGGCGAATTGGTATTGTGGGTCCGGAGTAAACCCCCCCTTCTAATGGACCGATTTAGTTCATTTTTATATCTCACTTTTCTCTCTATATTACCACTACGAATACCAAGTTTCGTTGAAATATAACAAATATTACGGCTGACATAGTCAAATAAGTGTTTTGGGTTCGGGGTAAACCCCCCCTTCCGGTGGACCGACTTTAGTGGTTAACGAACTCGTTCAATCGTTTGCTAATTTAATGCTATATACCAAGTTTCGTGACGAAAAAACAAAAACTCTGGCCGCTATCGTGTTAACAGACATATATATATATATATATATATATATAAATTTTAACGGGGGTCATTTTCGGTGTCTACTAGGTAGGATCGATAAAGATTCGAAGAAATTTTTCAAAAATTCCGTCATGAGTCCAACCTCAATAGCTACTTTCCTTCGGAGGAAAGTGCTAACAGAAGCAATACCTTATAAGCTGAGAAAAGGTTGGGCATTTGTATGTTGTTTTCGAACCTCTCCGGATAATATATAAAGAAAAAGGTTCTAGGCTTCCGGTTGAATGCATAAACCAACATCTAAATAATTCATGTGCATTTCCTCCCGAAGGCCCGACGGCCGATCCGATAAGCTTGATAGAATTTTCCTATCATCAAGCAGGGAGATGTACTGGTCCGTTTTCAGAAATGAACGTTTATCCTATCAAATATACGGATATATCATCCTAAGAGATATCGTTATGATAAAGGTTATTCATCAGATAATATCCTACGTGGAAACAGTCCTGCTTGTATAAAAAATCTATTACTAGTTAAAGTTTAAAAATAAGTTATTATTGCTAAAGTTTTGTCTAGAATGCAGGACACAGCTATCAAAAAAAAAAAAAAAAATAAATGGAAATCATAAGTCTAGTCATCTAATGAGATAGCCTCTAATAAACTAATTCGCCTTTTTTACAACACCAAGTAAATCCACTATATATTTTTCAAATATCACTCACAGATTCACACTCTGACCTATCATCGCCCAGCCAAAACCACTTGACAAAACATTTTGAAATTTTGCATGGACACTCCCCTTAGAACGTAAACACTCGCTAAGAAATGATTTTATGATATAAGAATTTTTAAGTATTTTTAGAGGGGTTTGAATTTTTAGTTGGTTAGAGAGCAGGCAAGCCAAGACAGCAAGTGTTGCTAGGACAACAGGTCAGCTGTTAGCGTACTGTATTTATTTCATAATATTATTTTTATTTGAGCTCCATTTCAACTTTGATGGCAGACCTTTAATTACTAGAAATAAACTCTGATTTTGCCCCTCATAGAGTAATAATTAGAGTACCTGGTGATGGTCTGTCCGAGGTAATAATATCCCGAGCCCTTAAACTCCTGTTGCTGGTAACCTATAGATAACGGGTTATCTCTAGGTTATCTGCTTCTTGACACCGGTCCGGAGCGCCCCAATGTCCAGAATCATTATACTTTGATTACTTATCAATCGATAAATAACTTACAGTATGACGGGAACCGTGCTATAATAAACTGCACAAAATTATACAGTACCGTTAATTTTGACAATACATTATTGTCAAAATTAACGGACGAAGCACGGGTATTCAGCTAGTATTCTATAAAAAAGTCCGTCACGCAGGAGCTGCATAACTAAGCACTTTCCTCAGAATTTGGGTAGTGTAGACTGCTTTCCAGAACAATTTGCTTAAAATATCCTACATAAATTAAATAAAAACATGAATAGTTCTCTTTTAAATTTGTAATGAGTAACTGATCAATTATTAATTTGCTTCCAGAGTTATGTTTACACATGGTACCTACTACACTACGTAATAAATACAAAAAAACTCATATTATCGTATTTTGATCTAACGCAGGAACAGGATACAGTCACTCTAGTGGTAGAAAGCGCTTTTTGCGGGGGCTTTGTGAACCTACGTTTGGCGGGCTTTTCTATTGAAATATATTACAAATTAAACCCCCGCTTTACGATTGACCGATTCAGCTCATTTTTACAACACTTCTTTCTCATGAGTTACCCACGACGTATACCGCGTTTCGTTACAATACAGCAGAAATTACGACCGGTATGAGTATATTAGGAATTTGGGTCCGGAGTAACCCCCCCCCCCTTCTAATGAACCGATTTAGTTTATTTTTACAACACATATTTAACTGTAGATTACCACTACGAATACCGAGTTTCGTCGAAATATACCAAAAATCACGGCTGGAAGTGGCGAATTGGTATTGTGGGTCCGGAGTAAACCCCCCCCCCCCCTAATGAACCGATTTAGTTTATTTTTACAACAAATATTCACCTGTGGATTACCACTACGAATACCGAGTTTCGTCGAAATATACCAAAAATCACGGCTGGTAGTGGCGAATTGGTATTGTGGGTCCGGAGTAAACCCCCCCTTCTAATGAACCGATTTAGTTCATTTTTGTATCTCATTTTTCTGTCTATATTACCACTACGAATACCAAGTTTCGTTGAAATATAACAAATATTACGGCTGACATAGTCAAATTAGTGTTTTGGGTTCGGGGTAAACCCCCCCTTCCGGTGGACCGACTTTAGTGGTTAACGAACTCGTTCAATCGTTTGCTAATTTAATGCTATATACCAAGTTTCGTGACGAAAAAACAAAAACTCTGGGCGCTATCGTGTTAACAGACTCATATATATATATATATATATATATATATATATATATATATATATATATATATATATATATATATATATATATATATATAGATATATATAAATTTTAACGGGGGTCATTTTCGGTGTCTACTAGGTAGGATCGATAAAGATTTGAAGAAATTTTTCAAAAATTCCGTCATGAGTCCAACCTCAATAGCTACTTTCCTTCGGAGGAAAGTGCTAAAACGTCAGGTAAAGATCAACAATTATTTTAACTTGCCCTTATACATTCCCATCTAATTTACTAACTAAGCCACAGATTAACATTTCATCACAATTTCACGTTTTACAGCTTCAAGACAAGGTCCTCAAAAATATAATGTGGGATGAGTTACAGTCAGTTGCAGTTAAAAGTACTGAGATTTTAGAAGTTTTCTGCTTGAATGCATGTTACAAATTTAGGTGCTAAAAAATAACCCCCATGCTGAGTTATATTTAGAGTGGCTCACTTAGTTAGTTAATCAGTAGTAGTTAATTGTGGATAACTTAGTAATTTATAGTCTGAGAGCCAGTAACCGCGCGTTTCATGAAGTGTATTATGCACCTTGAAATGTTGTTGTAATGTACCTCTTGGATAGATAAGAAGGTATATATGTGTTGGCTAGACTTACCGCGGAACACCAGGTACTGCGCATTGGGGAAAGGTGCAAAAAAATATTTCCTAAAAATATATTTTTATTCAGAAGCCAACTATCTTTAATGGAAAATTAGACAATTTTACAATGAATAATAAATAAGACAGACACTTTTAAGTGGTATAACATGTAAAAAAAAAAAAAATTGATTGTTTTTATTCTAATATTAAATGAGAGTTTTATTCACTCTGCCATTTAAACCGGGACAGCTGTACAAGATCATGTGAGGAAGAACCAATGAGAGCGCAGGGAACAACCACAACTGCGCGGTGCTTTCATGCACTCTTACGGTTACACGCAGTTTATTGCACTCTATCTTAGGCAACAATTATTTTTATGTTTCCTGATAATTAAACCACACAAAAGTGTCTGCCCTTTTGTAATTATTTTCAAATATGTTTATTGAAGACGCTGTTTAAATCGCAGCGTGAATAAAGCACTTCATTTAATATTAAAAATAAAAACTAGGTACTTCGATTTTTTTTTTCATTTTAACCCACTTAAAAGTGCCTGCCTTATTTATTATTCATTGTAAAGTGCCTTAATTTGCAATTTGTTTACATTAATTATAGTTGGCTTCTGAATAAAACACTATTTTTGGGCAATATTGTGTTGCATCTTTCCCCTAAGCGCAGTAGCTGGTGTTCCAAGGTATGTCCAGGAAACACATATTTACCTTCTTATCTACCCAGGAGGTACTTTATGGCAATATTTACAAGGTGCATAAAACACTTCATGAAATGTGTGTTACCAGCTCTCCGACTATTAGAAGGCACCCATTAAAAATTATAGAAGAGGAAAATAAACTGAAAAATATTGAGCTTTGCAAAGTTAATATTAAAGTACATACTAATGATTATAAATTGTTTGTAAAAATAATTATTAAATATTTGTTTAATATAATAATAAAAAAAAATCAGTCCCGTAACAGGCCACGAGGGCCCAGAGGGGCAGATACTATAGAGGTATCTGATTCATGACCATAAGGAACACAAGGGAGATAGTGTGGTCAGTACTATGCTCCGGTCGCCTGATTTTCCTCTTAGCTGCTTCGACTGCTATAGTCTTTAGCACCCAAGGTACCCATTGTTAAATTAATTAAAGGCTCGGTTGGCCTATAGGCGGTCAGGGAGGCCGAATTCAACCCATGAGGAAAGACACTAGAAGAAAAAATCTTTAGTGCTTGCTCGGGATTTGAACTCAGGTCCTCCAACTTATTAGTCCAGTGATCTACCACTGAGCTAACCTCGCCCCCCGTTTAATATAATAGCTACCTATAATTTCAATTTTTTAATTTTTAATTTTTTAGCTACCTATACTTCAATATTATGCATAAATAAATAATTATATATATTTTTTCCATACAATAAAAATAAAGACAAATTAATTATAGTTTATGTTAGCTCCACAAGAATTCAAAGTTTGGTTCTATGGATGAAATATAATGCTATTAGTTTCACGGACGAAGAAAACTTTATATACCCAGGAAAGTTTTTGAGCTTCAAATGAGAGTTGTTTAACTCATAGAGAGGGCTTTGAATTGTCTGTGTTGTTTTAGGTTACAGCTCGAGGCAAAAACAAGTTTTCGGCATGTTTTTGATACAATAACTTTAGCAACATATGGTAAACGTTTAAATACATAATATCATTTATTATGTATATTCAATAATACTAATTTACGGAGTCCAAAAACACATCGGGTTTTGGATTATAAAAGCTATTTTGAATAAATGAATGAATGAAAAAAACACAAAAAACTTTATTATATACTAGCTGAATGCCCGTGCTTTGTCACTGCAGATAAGTAGTTTTTTTTATTTCGATAAATAATGTATCGTCAATGTATCTATATAACTTTTGCAGTTTATTATAGCATGGTTCGCGTAATACTATATGTTATACATCAATTGATAAGTAATCAAAGCATAATATTTTTGACAATGGAGCGCTTCGGACCAGTGTCAAGAAACAGATTACCTAGAGATATCTATAGGTTACCAGTAACAGCAGTGTAACTAATACAGGTTAAATTTCGTTCTCAATAATAAATGCACGTTAACATTTATTAGAAGTGTTCTGACTGGGGATGCTGATGGGTGAGGATGTGCAAGGGTTCGGGATATTATTACCTCGGATGAACCATCAACAGGTATAGTGTAAACTCTATGAGGGAAAAGTTGAAATGAACCGCAATTAAAATGGTGATTTTGTCCCTCATAGCGTGAACACTATGAGGGACAGTTTATTTCTAGTAATCCAAAGATCATAACTGAAATGAACCGCAAATAAAAATAATATTATGAAATAGATACAGTACAGTAACAGCTGACTTGTTATCGTCCTAGGAACACGGAAATGTGTCTTAAAACCCTTAAAAATAAATTAAATAAGATCACTTAGTTCATAAAAATTTTATTTTACGTGTAATAGCGTTTTAGTTGCCTAAAACTATTCGAAGTTCTAAACTGTTAGTATTCCATACCACAGAAATGGTCTCAGCCCCACTCCCCCGAAATTTTCCCAGCCCCCTCGAAATTATTTTCGATATACGCCCATGGTTACCAGAAAACCCCAGTGTAATCAATACAGGTTAAATTTCGTTGTCAATAATAAATGTATGTTAAAATTTATGTTTCTCATGTGTCACTTGGAAACACCCATTATATTTGCGAGCATGACCAAGAGGTTTCCTGACTGGGGATGCTGATGGGTGAGGAGGCTGTGAAAGGGTTCGGGATATTATTACCTCGGATGGACCATCACCAAGTAGAGCGAAAACTCAATGGGGGACAAATTGAAATGAACCGTAATTAAAATGGTGATTTTGTCCCTCATAGCGTAAACTCTATAGCCATCATAGTTGAAATTAGCCTCAATTAAAAATAATACTATGAAATAGATACCGTACGCTAACAGCTGTTTTGTTATCGTCCTAGCAACGCATGCTGCCTAGGCTTGCCTGCTCTAACCAACTAAAAATTCGAACCCCTCTAAAAATACTTAAGAATGTCAACAAATCAAGTCAATGTTTTGTTTCTACCTTCCACTAGAGGTAAGAGTACCCAATGTGTGGATTTTTTAATATATTAAAATTTCTTAATATTATACATCTATATATATATATATATATATATATATATATATATATATATATATATATATATATATATATATATATATATATAAAAATCACGTTTCTGTCTGTTTTTCTGTTTGTCTGTTTGTTTGTTCCTTATAAAAATCCACACCGTTTGACCGATTTTGACCAAACTTGGAATAATGGTAGGTCTTGATAAGAGACATCTCCTAGGCTAGGTCAAAAAAATCCACCAGCTGTCTGTCTGTATGTTTGACCCTTATACAAATCCACACCGTTCGTCCGATTTTCACTAAGCTCGGTAAACATGTAGATCTTAATCTGGGGAGTGTCGTAGGCTAAGTCAAAAATCAAAAACGTCTACCAGCTGTCTGTCTGTATGTTTGTCCCTTATACAAATCCACACCGTTCGTCCGATATTGACTAAACTCGGTACACAGGTAGATCCTAATCTGGAGAGTGCTATAGGCTAGGTCAAAAACATCTACCAGCTGTCTGTCTGTATGTTTGTTCCCTATAAACATCCACACCGTTAGACCGATTTTGACCTAAGTTGGAACACAGGTAGATCTTGATACGGCGATTGCCATAGGTTAGGTCAAAACGGCTACCATCTGTCTGTCTGTGTGTTTGTTCTTTATACAAACCCACACCGTTTCACAGATTTTGATCAACTGGGCACACAAGCTGGTCTTGATCAGGGGATTGCCATAGGCCAGGTCAAAAACGCCTACCAGCTGCTGTCTGTATGTTTTTTTTTTTTTTGGTTTTTTTTCTTAAATCCACACCGTTAGACCGATTTTTACCAAACTTGGCATACATGTATGTCTTGATACGGGGGGTGTTATAGGTTAGGTCAAAGTCATCTAGGAATCTCAGTTGGGAGGCCACGGGTTCATAACAGTTACAGATCCGTGTTATTAGATTTTAATAATACATATTTGGCTTCTAATTTTTTTAGGCTCTTCTATATGCAGAAAGTAGGTGTAGCATGGCACGCCGGGTAACAGCTAGTAAATAAATATTTATGTTAATATTAGTAATGATTATATATTTTATATATTTTTTTAATGGCGTGGAGATTAACGTCCGTACTTTTTTTTAATAATTTGTAATTAATATAATATAAATATTATATTAAAAGATAAATGTTATCATTAAAAACTTCACTTCTACATTTAAACCTCAAAACGTTATAGAGAAACCATTATTCTGTTAGTATAAGACGTACCGGCACGCGAGGAACTGAGTTTCACACTACTCTTTTGCTAGCAATAATTCTCCCCATATGCACCCTATAGCGCGTCTCTCATCCACTCTCTCCGCGACTCAGAAGACAGTGGCCCAGAGATCTGCTGCAGTGACCAAGTTAAGTGTTAGCAACGGCTTTCACTTCCACCAAGTGCGCCAATATCTGTGGCTCACCGATTTCTCTTCGACTCCAACCAACGTTCTTTTGAAGTTAATCGAGGATGAAGTTGGGAGGCCTTGAGCACAGAACCTTCATTTTGTATCATATTATGAGATGTATTCATGTAATAACAAACAAGTTTCAAGTGAACCAATCATCTTTTCTGAATACCCTAACAGAAAATTAGTTTGGAAAAGTATTTCCAGCAATTTTTCTCATAAACGGTTACAGAAATCGCTTTAAAAATGGTTTCTTTCGTCGTACCTGCAAGCATATGGACTCGGAAATGTAAGCGTCCGATTTTTTCGCACAAATGTCGCTCCAAAAACCATGTTCCAGTAAACAGATTCAGCTGGTTAATGAACTTGACCTTTCAAATGAGAAGAAAGATTTTTGTACCAAATATCATCAAAATCGGACCATTTTGAGCAAATTCTTAATTCAAACCCCCCTAAAAGTACTTAAACATTTGAATATCAAAAAAACCTTTCTTAGCGAGTGTTTACATTCTAAACGGATTGTCCGTGCAAAATTTCAAATTTTTGTGTCAAGTGGTTCGGGCTAACACCTCGGATGGACCATCACCAGGGCGTAAACTCTATGAGGATCAAGATCACAGTTTATTTCTAGCAATTCAAAGTCTGCCATCATAGTTGAAATTATCCTGAATTAAAAATAATAATATTAAATAGATACAGTATGGTAACAGCTGTTATTCTCCTAGCAACGCATGCTACCTAGGCTTGCCTGCTCTAACCAACTAAAACTTTAAACACCTCTAAAAATACTTAAAAATTCGAATATCAAAAAATCCTTTCTCAGCAAGCGTCTACGTTCTATAGGGAGTGTCCATGCAAAACTTCAAATTTTTCTGTCGAGCGGTTTGGGCTGGGCGATGATAGGTCAGTGAGTCAGTGAGTGGTATTTGACAAATATATAGTAGATAAAGAAATGAATTGATAAAATACTAAGAGTTCCCTTGGTAAGGGGCGGGAAATGATGTAAAAGGAGATGGAGAAGGGTTTCGAGAATGAACTCATCGGTCAACCAGGGCATCCACACGTTTTGACCTGTTTGGTAGCCAGAAAATAGAGCCTGTGGTATTTAGTACACCGGAGCACCTATTGGAATGCTAAAAACTGCTAAACTTGATGAAGACATGTCTGTACGGTTGTTCAAAAGCAAACCATGGAGAGACAATCCTGAGGCTCCCTTACACATGAGGAAGCCCAGCAATTATATTAATAAATTAAACGGGAGCATTGGTTTGAATATATTTCTTATTCCTCGAAGAATTGCGAATCAAGACACGGATTTTCAAGGAGAAAGGTTGTCTGCTAAAGAACCTACCTTTAGCTCGTTAAAAATTAAATTTGTCAACATCTAATATCTTTGTTGCGTGGTCATAATGGCTTAAGACATTTTTGAGCATTTGGAGATTATGAGGTAGTATTATAACACAAAATCACAGCTACCAGTTGGTATTAAGTTCTTAAGCCAAACTTTAAAAGTGGGTCAGCTGTATCAATTGTTATTATAGGCTTAAGTCAAGTTTATAACTTCCTTCCTGGTATTAAGGAACTCTGCTTTTGCTGCCCTGAACAATTAATATTTTTGACACAAGCTCTTATGACCGCGCATCAAAGATATAACAATACTCTGTACAGAATGAATACAACATAGATGAAACTGACCAACAGTCGAATGCATGAAATTTTCAAAAAAACAAATTTTTATTCTCAACACTACTAAATGTGGCGTAGGTGAAGAAGATCTACTCCACCGATTTTATTTAAATTTGGGGCAAATATTTTTTAATGATTTAAGACGAAAGACAGGAAAAATGTTTTAATTTAATTGCCATCTTGTAGAGAATTGGAGAATTTATATAGTTTTTTTTATTTTTTTTTTTTTATTTATTTTTTTTTTTTTTTATTTTTTTTTTTTAAGCTTTATTTATTACCTATATTGAAGTTGGTAATATATGAAAATGGCATCCCATTAAAAAAATAGTAATAGTTCCTAATTAATAAGAATTTTTTTTTTTAAATTTAAGATGAGTCAAATTGATCTATTAACTATTCATTTCCCCGCAACTGCCGTAATTTTTGCTATCTCGCATCTAAACTCCAAATAAAAAATCAGTCCCGTGTCAGGGCCCTGAGGGGCAGATACTCTAGAGGTATCTGATTCATGACCATACGGCACACTAGGGAGATAGTGTGGTCAGTATTATGCTCCGGCCGCCTGATTTTCCCCTTGGCTGCTTTGACTGCTAGAGTCATTAGCACCCAAGGTACCCATTATTAAATTAATTAAAGGCTGGGTCGGCCTAGGGACGGCCAGGGAGGCCGAATTCAACCCTGGAACGAAGACACTAGAAGAAAAAATCTTTAGTGCTTGCTCGGGATTTGAACTCAGGCCTCCAGCTTATTAGTCCAGTGCTCTCCCACTGAGCTAACCTCGCCCCAAACTCCAAATAAGCCATGCCCAAATAATGATAAAGATATTTGGCGAAAATAAACAAAATCTGTCTTCTAGATGGTGAGGGGGTGGTACTCAGGAACTAACTAATTTTTTTAAAAATAATTTATTCAGCTGTGAACGTATTTATTTCTTAATGTAAATTTAAAAGTCCTCTTATATATAAAACCGATTTTTGGGACGGGTTTTTTAAAGGTTGCCATCATTTTTTTTTTTATTGTATTACAATCTTTGATGTCGGGCGTTCTATTACAAAATTTAAATTGTTCGAACTTATTGCTAGGAATCCTTCATTAATATAAACCATTCCTTCAACTATAGTTTACCTCTCTCCTAATTATCGCCTCGGTTTTTACTTGGTAAATGTTTTCTCAGAAGCTATTTCTTCCAGTAAATATTATGTCAGGACTATATTTATATCAGGTGAACGGTATTCTGGCAAGCAACCAATAGGGCCAAGGAATGGGAAACTTATTTCATTATAAATGATTTTATTCATTGAAAGGCCTTTATGTGTATGTTTTAGTTCTTTAAAAAAAAATTAATTGGACGACAGATCTCTGAGTATTCATCTTCTATTTTTGCTAAAATAGAAAAATTGTAAGTACAGCCTTTAATTATTTCCGATTCTGAGTATTTGGATATATTGCGTACCAGTGTTGGGCAAAAATCATTCAGAATAATGAATAATGAATAACGAATAAATCAGTTATTTCATTCTGAATAATGAATAATTTTTCATTCAGTACTCATTGAATTCAATGAATAGCGTAACTTTTTATTTTTATTCATTATTGAATAAAAATGATTTATTGAATGAAAATTTTTATTGAATAAAAATGATTTTTTGAATGGAAATTTTTATTGAATGAAAGTTGATTCGAATGAAACAATTTAATGAATGAAATTGATTTTTTTGACTGACATTTTTTGTTGAATACAAGTGATTGATTTTAACAATATTTTCTAAAAAAAATTACTAAGTTCATTAAACGTTTTCTTACTTAAGTGATATTGCTTACTGAACTTAAAGAATATGAGTTAGTTGTTCCATGAACCACATTATTTTAAATGTATAAAAATAATGAATGAAGAATTAAAATAATTAATTATTCGTTAAATAATAAAAAAAATAATCAGTCAATGAATAACTGAATAAATGAATACATTTTTATTCAATAAAAAATTATTGTATAATGACCGAACCCTGTTATTCGTAGAATAAAAAAATAATCAGCGGATGAATAAATTATTCAATGAATAAATTCTTATTCAATAAAAATTTATTTGAATGATTATTGAATAAAAAAACTATTGAATAGTGCCCTACTCTGTTGCGTACTAAATATCAAATCCGTCCTAAAATTTGTAGTTATTAATAATGGACGTTAAAATTAAAATAAATATCAAATTGTTTCATGGTTAAAGTTTTTATAAACTTAGTAGCTAAATACCCGTGCTTCGTCAAGGCAGATAAGTAGTTATTTTATTGTTTTTTTTTATTTATTTATTTACGGAGCCCCACAACAGCAAGGCGATTTGCTCACGTAAATGGTTAATTAAACTAAATGAAAATTATTAAATAAAAAAAAAAATATATATATATATATATAGTCTAAAAAAAAAAACAGAAAAAAAAATTACACAATCTATTAATAAAAATTGTGAAAATTATTATAATAATAAGTAATACAATTCTTTATTGCAAGATAAAAATCATTATTATGTCTTTGTGTCTGTATTGGTAGAGATTTGATAAGAGGACTTTATTTTCTATGCTTAAGCCACATCTAGGAGCGCGAACACACCCACACCCACACCCACACACACACACAAAATAATAAATAAAAAAAAAATATTTTATTGCATTAAATAATGTATCATCAAAATTAACGCTACTTTATAATATTGTGCAGTTTATTATAGCACAGTTCCCTGTCATACTATAAGTTATTCATCAATTGATAAATAATCAAAGTACAATGTTTCTTGACATTGGGTTGCTCCGGACCAGTGTCAAGAAACAGATAACGTAGAGAAAACCAGTTGTCTCTAGGTTATCTGTAACAGCAGTTTAACCAGTACAGGTTAATGTGTGTTTCCAAAATGTCATTTGGAAATATCCATTAAATATTCGCGAGCATTACCAAGAAGTGCTCTGACTGGGGATGCTGATGGGTGAGGAGGCTGTGCAAGGGTTCTGGATATTATTACCTCGGATGGACCATCTCCAGGAATAGCGTAAAATCTATGAGTGACATAATAACAGTTTATTTCTAGTAATTCAAGATCTGTCATCATAGTTGAAATGAAACGCAAATAAAAATAATATTATGAAATAGATACAGTACGGTAACAGCTGACCTGTAATCGTCCTAGAAACGCAAGCTGTCTAGGCTTGCATGCTTTATTAAACTAAAATTTCAAACCCCTCTAAAAATACTTAAAAATTTGAATATCAAAAAATGCTTTCTTAGCGTGTATTTACGTTCTAAAGGGAGTGTCCATGCAAAAATTCAAAATTTTCTGTCAAGTGGTTTGGAGGCGATGATAGTGAGTGAGAGGTATTTTACAAATATATAGTAGATATAGCCAGATTTGTGGTTTACGAATACAATAAAACGTAAACATAATTTTTTTTTTTTTTTTACATTTTAATGTCAATTTATAATTACCTCCGAATTTTAAATTTAACTAAAATTTTTCGTGGTTCTTAAAATATATACATATATGCTAGATATGACATATATGTATATATGGGCTGTCATGATTTAAATGTTACAGCTCATCAAATCTTTCTGTAACTCTGTAACTAAATCAAGAAAAGTAGCATCAAATAGCTTCATACGACCTTTGATGATTTTATTGAACTTTTTGAGGATATAAATCCGTTTAGGAATTGCCCAATTTAGGGATCGGTTCACTATCTTATTCCCTTTGGACAGCTACAGATCCTCAAAGATCAAAGAAGATCTATTACAAAGGGACTTGCAAAAATGGGCTTATTGGGCTACATAAAAAATCTAGAATGCCTCTTTTTTCTACAATGTTCTGGAGTTAGGGATGATGAACAGAGCAATTTTATTCTTCAGATAATAAATTTAAAAGGTTATTAAGAAGATGTAGTAGTTAAATTAATTTACAAAATTTAATTTTAATGTACGTAATTTAACGTAGTAATTTGCAGGCTGCTGCGATAGCCAGGATAGTATTTATGTACTTATTTTCTCTAAAGAAAGTCCATGAACCTTCTGGAATCGTGCCCACAACCGTAGACACGGTGTGTTTAAGCCATAACAGTCATGGGACCTTCTGAAATCGTGCCCACACCCGTAGACACGGTGTGCTTAAGCCATAACAGTCATGGGACCTTCTGGAATCGTGCCCACACCCGTAGACACGGTGTGTGTAAGCCATAACAGTCATGGGACCTTCTGGAATCGTGCCCACAACCGTAGACACGGTGTGTTTAAGCCATAACAGTCATGGGACCTTCTATAATCGTGCCCACAACCGTAGACACGGTGTGTTTAAGCCATAACAGTCATGGGACCTTCTGGAATCGTACCCACACCCGTAGATACGGTTTGTTTAAGCCATAACAAACTAACATTTATTATTTATTTATTTTGTTAATGCTCCGACTTCTAAAATTAACAACAACAAAGAAAGGGACTACTAAATGGTGAAAAACGTTTGACGTAAAACAATTGGATTATCACACTTCATGAAAGACTGCCATAACAACAGAAAGAAATTAATAAAAAGTATGGACAGTACGATACCTACACAACAATTAAATAAAAAGCCAAATGCTACATAAATGCCAAGATGGAGGTCCGGCGGCCGTGAGCGTTAAGGAGTGAGCACTTAACACTCCGTGCCAAGGGTCGTGGGTTGGATTTCCACTGTGGGGTGGTGGCTTTTCATTAGAAAAAAGTAAAGGCATCAGCCCTATCCTGGCTAGTAAAGGGTGGTAACCTATAGATAACCCGTCCTAAAATTCGTAGTTAATTGTAATGGACGTAAAAATTTAAATAAATAACTGCCAATTTTAATACACTGAATTGTAACATATATACGAGTACACAGTCTTGGCTTAGATTTTATTTTTTGTTGCTGTAAATTCGAGGATTACCTGGACGTTATCGCAGCCTGATATCAGCTTTATTTTACAAGTTAAATTTTTTTTCACAAAAACAATTTAATGACATTAATAACGAAAATTCATCTAATAAATTTGACTTATTAAACAATCGATTCAGGCAGATAGTAAAGGAAAATAGGATTGATTGGTCACTGGTGGCATATATATATATATATATATATATATATATATATATATATATATATATATATAAAATATATATATATATAAATATATATATATATATATATATATATATATATATATAAAATATATATATATATATAAATATATATATATATATATATATATATATATATATATATATATATATATATATATATATAAATATATATATAAGTGATGAGTTCATGACGAAGGAAGTGTTTTCAGTCTAGTCAAAAATACAAAAAACAAAACAAATAAAAAAAAAAAAGAACACCAATAACTAAATTAAGAAAAAAGTAAAATGAAGAAAAAAAAAAAAAACAGATAAAATAAAAAACAAAAGTAGCAAGAATTATATAAACTAATTTGAGTATTTAATATACTCGAATAAATGCTTATTGGTATATATATATATATATATGCATATGTCATGACAAAAAAAATTGATGAATTATAACAACATTACAATCAAGGATCAAGTTAAAAAATAAAGAATGATGTAAATTAATTCAAGTTATTTTAAAGTATATATTTTGTTATGTAAGTTGTTTTTTAAAGTTGTGTTGATGTATGGACTACCTTGAGTCAGTAAGTCGTGAAGGTCTTGAGGAATGTCTAAGTCAGTACGCAGTCTACAGTCTATCAGTATGTGTTTAATTGTCAAAGTCTCATTACAACTTGCACAGGTTGGTCTCTGCTGGTTGAGTTTAGATTCAAGGACGTACTAGCAAAAAATATCTTATGAACAGGCATGACAAGTTTTTGGATCAACGTATATTTTCTTAAATATCACTAAAACGGTTGGGAAATCGCGATAAGTGGGAGGAATCCATTCGAAAGATTACTAAATTCTCTACAAAAAAGATTTTTAATAAGTGCCTAAATCTGTCGGTTTCGTTCCTTTTGTCCTCAGGTTGTTGTTTTTTTTAATTGCATGTAGCAGTAAAATGAGTATTTTAGTAAAACAAGGTAAGAAAACGAGAAACGTATTTGTAACACTGTTTTTCTTGAGCGAGACGGAGGGAGTAATTTCTGCTTAGAATACCGTAAGTTTCTTCTTGTGGTGCCTAAAATCTTGTTTTTAAGATTTAATTTTAAATTTTGCATGAAAATTCAAAACTGTTTTAATACGTAAAAAAAAAAAAAAAAAAAAAAAAAAAAAATAAGAAGAGATACGGGCTAAGTGGACAAGTTTTTTCTTTCGCAAGAAATTATTTTCAGCAAATGTTAAAATATACATGCCGTGATAACACAGTTGCAGAATTTTGATATGAACTTACTAAGAATGCATGAAATACAAGCGTTATATTTAAAATGAGCACCCCATATTTTGTCGTCTTGTTAGCCATTGCTTTGGCTTTCCTCAACTAGTAAATCTGTCAGAGATGTGGGTGTTGTCTGATTAGTCATCTTGGCAGACCGTTAAGTATTTGCTGAACACATTCTTGGTTGGATGCAGTAGACGCATGAAGGTTTTTCTTAGCTTTTCACGAGATAACGACCAGCGAGTCGTCAATGAGTTATTCTTAAGCCTACAAAAATATCTACATCCTTTCTGTAAAAGTTTATTACCTTCTCTATTCTATTATTCATATCTGCTTTCTGGAATTCTTCTTTTGCATTTTTTTATGTATTTTTTTTTGGGCGGGGGAGAGATAAGCTCAGAGAGTTAGAGAACTCGACTAATGTCCTGGAGGACCAGAGTTCGAAACTCAGGCGCACATTGAAGATTTTATCTTCTGGTGTAGCTATTTTAGTGTTGATTTAGGGATCTTAGACCATTCCTACGACCACCCAGCATTAAATTAATAACACGAAATCCAGGCAGCCGGAGCATAGCACTGACCAATCTATCTTCCTAGCGTGCCTTATAGCCAAGAATGAGGCATCTCTTTTTTTTTATTTTAAGGGAATGAAAGTAACAACTATATGTAACTAGCTGAATACCCGTGCTTCGTCACGGCAGATAAGTAATTATTTTATTGCGTTAAATAATGTTTCATTAAAATTACGTTACTATACAATTCTGTGCAGTTTATTATAGCACGGTTCCCGTCATACTATATTTTATTCAATGGGCGTTAAAATTTAAAAGTTTATGTTTCCAAGAAGTCATATGGTAACACCCAATATATTTACGAGTAATTACCAAGGTTATAGGCTAGAAGGCATTGCAAGGGTTCCGGATATTATTACCTCACCTGGAAAACCTAAGGAAATGCCATACATCACGGTTTGACCGGGACTGTCCCGGTATTTTGCAATTGTTTCGGTGTCCCGCCCGATTTTATCAATGTCCCGGAAAAGGCTGTAAGATGTAAAAAGTAATGAATACATGTTTATAAGATTCTTTTTTAAATCGGTTACTTTTCTACAATCAACATTTTTACTACTGCTCACAGTGTCAAAGATATGAGAAGTAATCTAACTGTAAAACGCTGGAACTACCTGCACAGCGCTGCCAGCTGCCAGACACTACTATTTGGCTGAGAGATTTTTTTAAGAAAATCAAGTAGAAAAAAAAGCCCCGTTCTTATATTTAAGGTTTGGGTAGACTAACAGTTTAGGATTCCCCCTTCCTGTTAGTTGCTAGGCTTAAAACTCATCAACCATTTTGCTTATAATTTGTACTCTTTTTATTCCCCCCCCCCCCCCCCCCCTGGTATGCCCATCCCATATTAATGTGTCCCGGTTTAACTTTCCAAAAATATGGCAAGCCTATCTGACGGAGACAGGCAGAAAAGAAACGCAATTAAAACTCTATGAGGGATAGTTAATTTCTAGTAATTCAAGGTCTGCCATCATAGTTGAAATTAACCTCAATTAGAAAGAAAACTATGAGGTAGATAATGTAAAGTAACAGCTGTTCTTTATCGTCCTAGCAACGCAGGCTGCCTAGGCTTGCCTTCTCTAACCAACTCAAACTTTAAACCCCCCTAAAAATGCTTAAAAATGCGAATATCAAAAAATCCTTTCTTAGCGAGTGCCTACGTTATATAGGGAGTGTCCATGCAAAATTTCAAAATTTTCTGTCGAGCGGTTTGGGCTGGGCGTTGATAGATGAGTGAGTGAGTGAGTGAGTGGTATTTGACAAATATATAGTAGATATTTGCATCGATATTTATTTATATATAATAATATGATATTTTAATATATTTATGTAAAATAAAAACGCAGTTAACTATCATCAAGCACAGGTGGGGTATTCTAAACCCCATGCGCCCACCAAGGTCATAAAAGAGGCACTCCACCCGCAAGATTAAAGAAGAAAATATATGTATCCATCAAATTTATGGATACATATATTTTCTTCCACATTTACTGTGTGTTTGTCTTTTAACACAATAGTAGCCAAATGTTTTAACACTTTTCGTAGGGAGTTGCTATTGAGGCTACACTCATGACTTTTTGAAAAACTTTTTCAAATCTTCTTCAACCTTACCTAGTCAACACACAAATTGTCCCCAGTTAAAACGAAGCGCAGGAAAAGGTTTAAATTTTTTTTGTTTTTTTTAAGGAACTTTTTACTTATATTGTAGTAGGATTTATATGAAGATGACAGACCATTAAGAAATACTAATCGTACCTAATTAATACATTTTTTTAAAATTTAAATAAGCCAAATCGATCCATTAGGAGTGGGGAATTATTAATTTTTCCGAAATTGCCATCATTTTTGCTTCCTAGCATCTAAATTCGAAATCAAATCCCTCTACCGCAAATTCCATTCGAACCTACACGGCCATCCTAACTCCTTAATAAACTCTCTATCCTCCCAGCACATTCCTCACAACCCCATTCGCCGACTGAAACGCAAGTGGCCAAGAGATCAACTCTAGAAAGTGTTGATCTGTGAAAAAATAAATTCTGTCTAGTGGGTACTACAACTGTGCAGCTTCCCACCTCATGTACATCCATGTCAATATAATCTAGCAATAATTTACTAGAAATGTATCTTATACATTGTTGTAAATTCCAAATAAATAAATAAATAAAAAAAAATTCGAAATAGGCCAAAAAATGTGTTGAAAACTAAATATATATTCCAGTTGGGGGGGGGGGGGGTTACTCGGCTGTTACTCGGGGGGAACTAACTAATTTTTTTTTTTTGTTTCTGCTACTAACATTTTTTCTTGTAAATTTTTCAATTCTTCTTATACATAGCACCGATACTTGGTACGGGTTTTTTAAAGGTTAACACACTTTTTTTGGGCAGCTTATTTTATTATAAACGATATTATTCATTAAAAGGCCTTTACGTAAATGTTTTAGTTCTTTGAACAAAAATTGGACAGATTTTTGTGTATTTCTCTTCGATTTTGGTAAAACAGATAAATTTTGGATATATTATCTACCAAATATCAAATTCTTTCGTGGTTAAAGTTTTTATACACTGATATAGCCAGAGTGGTGGTTTACGAATAAAGAAAAAACAAAAAAACACTAACATAATTTATTTATCTAGGTTTTTTTTTTTTTTTTTTTTTTTTTTTTTTTTATAATTTATTTATGAGCACCCCGCATTGACAGCGTTTCGCCCAGGTACACATATAAAATAGAACATACATAACAACAACAAAATATTTACAATATTACATAATTACAAATCCAATTACATTATTGTGTGTATCAATCTAATTATACAATTAAGTTTGTGAATAACATGCAGCTAAAAGTAAAATTAACTAGTAAAAAACTTAAAATACATTTTTAAGAAAAACTTATAATTATAAAGGAAACGAAGACAATAGTTCCTATGTACAATATGACTATATATAATCGCAACAGTTCCTATTTACATATCTAGGTTTCATAACAAATGAAAAAGGTCAATCAGGTCTCCCACTTCCAAAATTTTAATATTTTCATAATTTCAAACAATATTTCGGCTTATTGCCATCATCAGGAAATCTCTGGAAATAGAATTTCAAAATCTTAAAAACATGTTGTTTTCAAACAAACATATAACCCACTGCATCTTACTTACTTTTGGGGGCGTGGTTAGCTCATTGGTAGAGCACCGGACTAAATAGTTGGAGGACCTGGGTTCAAATCCCGTGAAAACACTAAAGATTTTTTCTTCTAGTGTCCTTTATTCATGAGTTGAATTCGGCCTACCTGACCGTCCCTAGGCCAACCCAGCCTTTACTAAATTTATCAATGGGTACCTTGGGTGCTAATGACTCTAGCAGTCGAAGCAGCCAAGGGGAAAATCAGGCGGTCGGAGCATAGTACTGACCATACTATCTCCCTAGTGTGCCTTATGGTCATGAATCAGATACCTCTATAGTATCTGCCCCTCATGGCCCTCGTGGCCTGTTACGGGACTGATTATTTTTATTTTTTTTAATCTTACTTAATGTCACAGTTTAAAAAATATATCACAATTTCACATGCTTCACATCATGACTTCGCTTGTCATTCATTTTCATAAGAACATATTTAAAACCTGGTAAATATGACCAAGTCATATCGGTCCCCCGCAGTAAAATACTTGATAACCCCCTGCAACCTCCCCATTGCCCAGTTTGACTCACCCAAGCCATGCTTGTTATTGTTCACTGCATTAATACCCAATTATCACAAGCGTGCATACAATAATATGAACCCCCCATCCTAACATTTTATTTAAATATTCTTACTTACTTATTCTTGAGCAATTTGACCCCAGTTAAAATGATATGAATATGTATATGTGTAGGTTATATTAAGCAAATTCAAGTTTTTTTGTTTGTTTTTCTGGTGGCCGTGAGTTTTAAATCATGTGCTCTCCATGTGTTAGGAGTGGTTTCGATTCCCACTAGCCTTTAAAAAAAATAGCAAGACTAGTTATATAGTTAGTTAGAAGCTCACTATTTAAAAATTGACATATATAATTATAAAGTTTTAGCAAATACGGAAGTCAAAGTTTTCTAAATGAAAGCCTTTTATAAAAAAGTTCTCCCTTTATGAGTATAAATACGATACCGTGAGTGCTCTTGAGAATAAACCCGACTGAATTTTCGAATTGTAGAACCGGCGAATATTCAGGTCAGCGAACAGGCTAATTAGAGTAGCTTTATGCCCCTAGCGTGCCGGGCAGATGTGTGGGCGAGAGGACTTCATAAAGTCAAGATATATTGTAGCGGGGTGTCAAGATGTCTTGACCTCAATGTCTAAATGTCAAGTTATTTGTCAATCTAAATGCTTATAATAACATAAGGAAGGGGAGACATGACGATATTGGTTCAATGTAATACAAAAAATGTTAGATTTGCTTGAACTAACGATTAGCTGAATCTAACGATCTTCAGTGTAAAGGGTGTATCGCAAGTTAATGACGATCCGGTAAAAATGAAGTTTCACGCCCTCAAAACCGATTTCTTTCAAATTTTGTACAATAACGTATTTTGATGCACTAAACACGAATACGTTAAAAAAAACCTTCGCATTTAACTAGGAAAGAAGTTATTAAGCACTAAAGTTAATAGAATAATTAATAGAATTCTATTAATTTTAACGATTTGGATTGACTGGGGTTTTGTTATCTTCTTGAACGAGCGTAGCGAGCGGAAACGCATAGTACGTATGCCCTTAAGCGACAGGTGACGACGGATGAGGATGCCCTAAAAATTAACAATATTTTTGAATAAATGGTTTCTGAACATTTCAAATGAGAGTTCTCTGTTTCCCAATGTTACATATCTGCGCATGCGCGTGTTTACAAATACGCTGTTGGCGCCTAGCTTTATAACCTTCCTAACAGTGAACTTTAGTGCTTAATATTCTATTCTATTAGAATTCTATTAATTTTAGCGAGTTGGATTGACTGGGGTTTTGTTGACTTCTTGAGCGAGCGGAAACGCATAGCATGTATGGCTTAAAGTCTTCATTTATGCCTTAAAGTCGTCACAAATTTAGTTGTTAACATTAGCTCTCATTACCCGCATAACAGTGAACTTTAGTGCTTATTACTTCTTTCCTAGTTAAATGCAAAGGTTTTTTTTTTTTTTTTTTTTTTTTTTTTTTTTTTTTTTTAACGTATTCGTGTTTAGTGCATCAAAATACGTTGTTGTACACTTCTATTTTTTAACAACTTTTAGTGCAAATCTTTTTTCCCCTTATGACTGCTACGGAAACATTGACAAGGAAACTAAAAAAAGTCCGACTCGCAGGAACTGCATCCTCTTAGCGCGGTTCCGTTCTTATCCCTTATGTCATTTGGAAAGGTTGAAATAGAAACAGTTATAATTTTTTCATGAAATACTCGTAATTTATGATCCCAAATAGGTCACAGTTGCAAGGGTCCATACATCATACCTGACTCCATGGTCTTGTCAAGGTTTTCCTGCTTTCTGGAATTCGAATTTTCTTTTTTTTTGTATTTTCTTTTCAGAGATGGGGTATTCTAAACCCCATGAGCCCACCACGATCATAGAAGAGGCACTCCTCCCGGAAGACAAAGGAAGAAATTATGTGTATATACAAATATGTGTTTGTGTTTGTGTCTGTTAACACGATGGAAGCCAAATGTTTTAACACTTTCCGTAGATATTGAGGTTAAACTCATCACAGAATTTTTGAAAAAGTCATTCAAATCGTCTTCGACCTTACCTAGTCGACACCCAAATGAAACGAAGCGCAGGAAAAGGTTTTAATTTTTTTTTGTTAAAGGAAATCTAGTTATTTCCCCAAATGATATTGCCTAAAAATTGCTTCAGAATCGTTTTTGTAGAGCATTTAGTAAGTTTTCGAATGGTAGCCTTCCGCTTACCAAGATTTCCAACCGTTTTCGAGATATTAAGGAAAATATACCATGTTCCCAAAACTTTTCATGTCTATTAATAAAATATTTTAATCTAATCTTTCCTTAACTCCAAACGTATCCAAAAATTAGAAATCTTTGTTTATATGAATTTAAAACATGTAGAAAATGAATCTCATGATTCTAAGTAACCTAACCAAAAACATTTTTCGACAAGTATGTTTCCAATTTTCTCGAAAACGGTTAAAGCTATCGCGTTAATATATCTATCTATCTATCTTTCTATATATAGAATCTTTCTATATATATAAATATATATATATATATATAAATATATATATATATATATATATATATATATATATATATATATATATATTTATATTATTTATTCTTATAGATGACCCAAAATATCAAAATTCCTTTTTTATCCTAGGAGGCATGGGGTCATTAAGCAGTCTTCCTTTATTATACTACTTTATTTATTGGGCCCGACATGTTTCGTGCATCTTTTCTTCGCACCTCTTCAGGGGCACTTCTTGCAAGGAAGTCCTCCCGTTACCAAGTACTCCCTCTGGAGTCCTGCTTAATACTAACTCAGTTAGTATTAAGCAGGACTCCAGAGGGATTACTTGGTAACGGGAGGACTTCCTTGCAAGAAGTGCCCCTGAAGAGGTGCGAAGAAAAGATGCACGAAACATGTCGGGCCCAATAAATAAAGTAGTATAATAAAGGAAGACTGCTTAATGACCCCATGCCTCCTAGGATAAAAAAGGAATATATATTTATATATACCTGTCCGTTTGTCTGTTTGTCCATCTGTTTGTTCTTTATACAAATCCACACCGTTTGACCAATTTGGACAAAACTTGGCACATATGTACTTCTTGATATGGGAAATCTCCTAGCTCAAAATCTTCAAGACTTCACAGTTCGCGAGGAACGAGTTCGAAAATGTCATTTACAGAAGAGTAAATTGTCAGAAATAGCCATTTTTTCCCCAATGTTCCTAGGTGAATTGCCCAGGTGGAGATTAGCAAGATAACAAAACATTCTTCTTTTTTTTGCGAAAAGTTTTTCTTTTGGGAACAAAACTTTTCAGTTTAAACCTTTGTATGTTTACCTACATTATAGCCTTTTTTTTCTCAGAATTTGGAAAAATAATATCATATAAGATAAATTTTCTTAATTTCTGATAAAGATGTAGGTAGGACAACACTGGGTTCCTAGAAGCCATTAACTATTTTTTTTCGGTGTGTTTATCTAACTACCAAAACTTTTTAGTTTTAGCAAAATGTTTGTGATTTTCTAAATTATAGCCTTATATTCTTAGAATATTGACTAATATATATTAATAAATAATTTGCAATATTAAGTTTTTGATCTGTTGACTTTCTAGTTGTCATTTTCCTTCCAGTGTTGCCTAGTTAGAGATTAGCAAGCCAACAGAACTTTGCTGGTTTCAGTTTGTTTTCCATAGTTGAATTTTTGATCTGCGAATTGCATTTTATCACATGCATTTTCTTAATAAAAACTATGTCTTTAACATTAACCCTTGGATTGTCCGAACTTATAGCAGGCTCAATTATCTTCTTGGCTGATTCGGAAAATTGTAGTATTTGTCATTAAACTAGATGCAACATTAGCAAACTCTACTGATTTTTTTAGAATATTGACTAATATATATTAATAAATAATTTGCAATATTAAGTTTATGATCTGTTGACTTTCCAGTTGTCATTTTCTTTCCAGTGTTGCCTAGGTAGAGATTAGCAAGCCAACAGAACTTTTTTTTCCCTGATGCCTGCTTGAAGCCCTGATGAAGGCTTGAAGTTCAAGCCGAAACGTCGGCACAATAAAACCATTTTTATGAAAAAATGTAGTTTTATTAAGCAACAGTGACCGAACCCCGACAATCCCTACCTTGCATCATCAACGGTCAACGATCTCCTCTCAAAGAACTTTTTTTTTTTTTTTTTTTTTGCGAAAGGTTTTTCTTTTGCGAACAAAACTTTTCAATTATAAACTTTGTATGTTTATCTAAATTATACCCATATATTCTCAGAATTTGGACAAATAATATCATATAAGATTAATTTTCTTTCTTTTTTTTTTTGAAGATGTAGGACAACACTGGGTTCCTAGAAGCCATTAACCTATTTTTTTTTAAGGTAGATGTGTTTCCATAGTTGATTATTTTTATTTGCAAATTGTATTTTATCACATGCATTTGCTTAAAAAAACTATGTTTTCAACATTAACCCATGAATCTGCACAGAACTTTAATAATTTAAATACTTTTAGTTCTTTACCATACCACCTAAAATCATTTAGGTATAGGTGACATACAAAAATTTTGTGTTTATATAAATTAAAGCCTTATATTCTCAGAATTTGGACTAATATCATATATTAGTAAGTAATTTGAAATATTAAGTTATTGATCTGTGGACTTGCAGGTTCCCGTTTGTTTTCCATAGTTGATTTTATTTTATTTGCAAATAGCATTTTATCTCATGCATTTGCTTAACATAAACTATGTCTTCAACATTAACCCATGGATCTGTACAGAACTTTAATAATTTAAATACTTTTAGTTCTTTACCGTACCACCTAAATTCATCTATATGTAACATACAAAAATTTTGTGTTTATCTAAATTATAGTATTATATTCTCAGAATTTGGATTAATATCATATATAATTTGAAATATTAAGTATTTGATCTGTTGACTTGCAGTTTCCTGTTTGTTTTCCATAGTTGATTTGTTTGTTATTTGCAAATTGCATTGAATCACATGTATTTGCTTAATACAAACTATGCCTCCAAAAAGAACCCATGGATCTGTACAGAACTTTAATTATTTAAATACGTTTAGTTCTTTAAAGTACCACCTAAAATCATCTATATGTGACATGATATTTAAACATTTGGGTCATTCCACGTCAAATCAACCCAAAAAAAAGAGGATATGACACCCATGATCTCAGATTTTAATGAAACTTGGCACGTTCATTCCTTTCATGGATATAAGTATGAATATAAAATAGTTTCGCTCAATCTCAAATAGTTTAATTTTATGCTCTGCAAAAGTATTTAAATTTTGCAGTTATCATCGATTGGACAAAGGAAGTGCACTTAGTTCTAGAATATAAATCATACCTATCGACCAATGTTGATGACATCTTGTATAACAATACTTCAATAAATATGGAAGCCAGAAAAAAAATTATATAAGCATAAAGTAATTACAAATGGTCTGAAAAAATCCTAAAGTGTTAAAATATATTTAAAAAAAATTAAATATGGCGTTCCACACTGGAACGTGGAATATTATCAAACGGTAAAAATATAATCACTATAGTATTTTTTTATTATTATTCTAAAAGGTATACACTATCACATGAAAAAATAAAATTTATGCTTTTTTCACTCTTTAAATTTTTTTCCGATAAAGACCAAAAAACGGTCAATTAAAAATGGGAATTGCATTTTATCACATGCATTTTCTTAATAAAAACTATGTCTTTAACATTAACCCATGGATTGTCCGAACTTATAGCAGGCTCAATATCTACTTGGCTGATTCGGAAAATTGTAGTATTTGTCATTAAACTAGATGCAACATTAGCAAACTCTACTGATTTTTTTAGAATATTGACTAATATATATTAATAAATAATTGGCAATATTAAGTTTTTGATCTTTTGACTTTCTAGTTGTCATTTTCTTTCCAGTGTTGCCTAGGTAGAGATTAGCAAGCCAACAGAACTTTTTTTTTTTTTTTTTTTTGCGAAAGGTTTTTCTTTTGCGAACAAAACTTTTCAATTATAAACTTTGTATGTTTATCTAAATTATAGCCATATATTCTCTGAACTTATAGCAGGCTCAATTATCTTCTTGGCTGATTCGGAAAATTGTAGTGTTTGTCATTAAACTTGATGCAACATTTGCAAACTCTACTGAGTTTTTTACATTTTTAGTTTCAGATTTGCTCATAACTTCCAGTAGAGACCGAGGATTTTACTCTTTTTCCCACCCTATCTACTATACGTTTGTCATGAGCTGTAGTAAAATATTTCCGCTGAAACTTTTTGTGAAATTTTTCTGAAAGTATGTAAAGCAACCTTGACATATATTTATTTTTAAACTGAGACGATGGTCCATCACTGTAAATAATTTCATTTTGACAAATCATTATTTTTTATTATTATATCATATAATCTTATCAAACGTGCGTTTACAGAATTCATATCTTTATCTTTAGAATCGGAACAAATGAGAAAAATAGTGAGATTATTTTTTAAAAATAATGCTGCTGTAAATAATTGAACAGTTTCTCATGAGCACAATCCTGATTGAATTTTGTTTTGATAATCGCAAGAATAAGCCATTGCAAGAACAGACGTTTTCTTCATTTATATTATTTTTTTTTGTATTTCTTTCAATAAATTTATAATTTTTATATTGTAATTTGTTTCTTTTTCAATATTATTGTTACTATTTTTATTTTTATTATTATTATAGTTGTTATCATTACGCTATCATATTACTCTATTTTAGTATTATTATTATTATACATTTAAAACTCAGAAAAAAATTATAAAAGAAAATGTATATTACTTTGATAGTAATGCAGGCAAAATTGCAAGATGGAACCTTCTTCTTCTTTGTCTTCCTTTTATACCATTACTAGCGTCGAGGAGCCTCGGTAAATTTCAGCCATTCCCTCCGGTTCCTGCAAAGCTGCTTCATTCGCTGGAGGGTTTTGCCTCTTTTCCCTCCAATCTTCTGGATGTTTTCCTCGTAGGAAATCCTTGGCCGACCTGGCGGTCTTTTCCCAGAGGGTGGAGCTTCTAAAACTTTCTTCGGTTCCTTTTCATTATCCATACGACATACGTGCCCAAACCACTTAAGCTGCTGAGATTCGAGCAAGGTCCTTAGTTCTGTCCCCTCAAACTGTTCTCTTATCCTTTCATTTCTCATGCAATCTCTTCGTGTCTTTCCAACCGCTCTCCTCAGAAGCTTCATTTCTGCTGCAGTAATGCGGCTGGCTTGCTTATCCACGATTACCCAACTTTCGCTCCCATAAGTTCGGATCGGGAGGTAGACCGATTGGTAAATATGCCTTTTAGTCACCAAACTCACTTATCGGTGGCCGATTATGTTGTTACATATCTGGTGGCATACTTGATTGGCTTTCGAAATTCTATGTGATATTTCTGGGTTAATATTGCCAAAAGAGCTGATTACTCTCCCTAAGTAGGTGAACTCCGGCACTACCTCTAACTCCTCCCAATTGCAGATCGGATGAACGTCTTCTTGCTCTTCTCGGGACAGAACTAAGACCTTGCTTTTAGAGGTGTTAATAACCATTCCTTTACGGCGTAGCTCTTCTTCCCATTCTATTAGAACCTCCTGCACTTTCCCTTGTGAGTCAGTAATTAAAACAATATCATCGGCATACAGAAGGCTTTGCACTAGAATGGTTCTTAAGTTCCATTTTCCAATGGCTGTCCGTGCTGTCCGGCGTTTGAATATTTTATGAATCTCATCCATAAAGATAATGAACAGAAGGGGACTCAGACTATCTCCCTGTCTCACGCCTCTTTCTAAGCAGAATGCCTCCGATTCTCTTCCATTGATCCGCACAACTCCCTTTGCATCACGGTAAATCGACTTTATGGCTGAGATCAGATCCCCTGGAATATCTTTGGCTGCCAATGCTTTCCATATTTCTCTTCTTGGCACTGAGTCAAATGCTGCCTTCTAAAAATGCCAGAAAGATGTTTTTGTCTCTGTCCCATGCCTTTTTTGCTATGCTTCTTAGAACAAAAATGTGGTCCTGTGTCTGCTTTCCAGGACGGAATCCCGCCTGTTCATCCTCTATTTTGTTTTCAACCATTGTCCTCAGTCGCTTCTCCAATATGCTGGTATGAAGTTTGTAGACGACTGAAAGCAAGCTTTCCGATAGGCCGATAGTTTTCACATTCAGTGGAGCTGCCTTTTTTGTGGATAGGGATAATTACACTAAATTCCCAGTCTCTAGGAATTTTCTCTGAATCCCAAATTAGTTGGAAAAGTTGCTGAAGCACTTTCACAAGCTCTTGGCCCCCATATTTGATCAGTTCAGGAGCTATGCCATCCCTACCAGCTGCTTTGCCTAGTTTTTTTTTTTAATAGCATCTACCACTTCCTCTTCATCTATGCACTCTTGACTTTCCTGATCACTACAAGGAAGCAGGGAATCCTCTGTATCGTTGGCATCCCTTAAAAACTGTCCTTCATAAAATTCCTTCCACCTTTTCAGGATATGCGCTTCTTCTGTAATAATCATACCCCTTGCATCTTTGATGGTTCTCATTGGCTTACTTCGCTTTCCCCTGAGAAATTTTACTTTTCGCCAAAATTGCTTAATGCTATCTCGGTGGTCTTCGTCCAGTCTTCTTCCAAACTTCTCCCAAGACTCTTTTTTTGCTTGACGTATTTTGGCTTTGCAATCATTTGTGGCTGAGTGATACAAACTTAACCTCTCTGGTGATCTATCTTGCAAATAAGCTTTCCATGCATTTTTCTTTCGATTTACAAAACCCTTAATTTCCTCATTCTACCATTCTGAACGCTTCCTGTTACTTGATATTTTCCGGAAACCAAACACATCCCTTGCTACATCCAAGATGCATGCTTTCAAAGCATTCCACAGTTGTTCTATATCATCTTCTAGGTCCAAGTTTCTCAGTTTGCCTTCTAGTGTTTCCGTATACGGAGTCATTTTCCCAATATCCTCTAATGCTCTAACATTTACAGATAAAAAATTCTTTTTCTGCATCTTTTGAAATACTGGAGGGATTATGGTGTCGGCAATCAAGAGAAGGTGATCACTGCCAATTTCTGCACCTCTGATAACTTTAATGTCTGTGAAATACTGCCTGACATCCCTGTCATAAATGAAGTAGTCAATAATTCTATTTCTATCCCGGCTGAAGATGGAACCTGCAGAATCTAAATGAACCCCCACATTATAGGGATACTATATTCTAGAACAAAAAAAGAAAAAGCCATTCAATTTGTTCCTCATATAAATCCACAGCTTTTGAGCGATTTTGAACAAACTTGTCACGCAGGTAGGTCTTTATACAGGGAGTTTCATAGGCTAGGTCAAAATCATCTGTCAGCTTTCTGTCTGTCTGTTTTTTCCTTATACAAATCCACACCGTTTGACCGATGTTGACCAAACTTGGCACACAGGTAGGACTTGATACAGGAAGTGTCATAGGCCTGGTGAAAATAATCTTTCAGCTGTATGTTTGTTCCTTACAACTATATAATATAAAGTTGGTGTAGCATGGCACACTGGGTAACAGCTAGTTTAAAATAAAACAAAGTTGGCTGCCCAAATATATTGGGTTGCTTATTTGGGGTGCCCAAACACACAGCTTACTTTTCAATCTTTCGAAAATTCATTTCAATTGGTTAAAAGGATGTTTACTTCTTTTTTTTGTTAAAAATTAATGCAGATAAAATAAATTTTGCCGATGAATTTAATAAAAAATGTTTTTTTTTAATTTGTAGGTCTGGACGTAAATTTATATTATATATATATATATATATATATATATATATATATATATATATAATCACGTCTCTGTCTGTCCGTTTGCCTGTTTGTTTGACCGTTTGTCTGTTTGCTCCTTATACAAATCCAGACCGTTTGACCGTTTTTGATCAAACTTGGACACAGGTAGGTCTTGATACGGGAAGTCTCGAAGGCTAAGTCAATAATGTCTACGAGCTGTCTGTCTGTATGTTTGATCCCTTTACAAATCCACACCCTTACCGATTTTGACCAAATGTGGCACACTGGTAGGTCTTGACACGGGGAGAGTCATATGCTAGGTTAAAATCATCTATGACTCACAGTTCGGACATCACGAATTCGAAACAATGAACCCAAATAGTTAGAGATTTGCGTTATTAGATTTTAATATTAATTATTTCGTTTCTAATTTATTTTTGCTTTTATGGATGTAGAAAGTTGGTGCAGCATAGCACGGCAGATTATATAACAGCTAGTATTATATAAATGTGTTTTAAAAGCTCAAATATAGCTTTTCCATAGCCTTAATGTCGTTAGTTTTCTACATATTCGGTGCTGAAATGATAATTTTGTTTTATCAACAAACTGGAGGTTGTGCATAATGATACATGTCCTCTTTTCAAAAACAAAAAAAGTCCGTCACGCAGGAGCTGCATAACTAAGCACTTTCCTCAGAATTTTTGTAGTGTAGACAACATTACTGAATCATTTGCCGTAAATAGCCTGTATAAATAAAATAAAAACGTGAATAGTTCTGCTCATTTACATTTCTTATGAGAACTGTTCAATTATTAATTTTGTAAATAATTTGATTCCAGCGTTATGTTAATAAATGATATTGTACTACTTAATAAACACACAAAAACTTCATTTTCCGTCTTTTGATCTGTCGCAGGAACAGGATACAGTCCCCCTAGTGGGAGATAGCGCTCCTCGCGGCGGCTTTGTGGACTTACGTCTGGCGGTTCACATTTCTAATGAAACATCTGTTTCATTAGAAATTGAAGTAAATCGATTAATTGGAAAGGTGGGTTTACTTTAAACTCTGGAGTTTAAAGTAAACCCACCTTTCCAATTGACCGATTTACTTCATTTTTACAACACTTCTTTCTCATGAGATACCCAAGACGTATACCGCGTTTCGTTACAATACAGCAGAAATTACGACCGGCACGAGTATATTAGTACTTTAGGTCCGGAGTAAACCCCCCCCCCCTCCAAATAACCCGATTTAGTTAATTTTTACAACCCATTTTTCTCTGTTGATTACCACCACGAATACCGAGTTTCGTCGAAATGTAACAAAAATTACGGTTGGTAGTGGCAAATTAGTAATGTGCGTCCGCAGTAAACCCTCCTCCTAATGAACCGATTTAGTTTATTATTACAACGTATTTCTCTCTTTAGATCAACATAACGAATACCGAGTTTCGTTGAAATATAATAATAAATAATTAGTGTTTTGGGTCCGGGGTAAACCCCCTGTCCTGATGGACCGATTTTGGTGGTTAACGAACTCGTTCAATCGTTTGCTAATTGAACGCTATATACCAAGTTTCGTGAAGAAAAAACAAAAACTTTGGCCGCTATCGTGTTAACAGTCAAATATATATATATATATATATATATATATATATATACATTTTAACGGGGGTCATTTTCGGTGTCTACTAGGTAGGATCGATAAAGATTCGAAGAAATTTTTCAAAAATTCCGTCATGAGTGCAACCTCAATAGCTACTTTCCTTCGGAGGAAAGTGCTAAAAGAAACGTAATCCTCGAGGCAAATCGAACCTTTGGTCCTTTATCACGAAAGGTCTGCTAATGTTAACTCTTTACTGATCATAGTCGTTAGAGGTAGTATAATTGCTTAAATTGCCAAATTATTTGTAATTTCACACAATTAACCCGTGATTTTTTCTTTAATAATTAGAGATATTTATCATAAAATCTCTGATAAGGTTTTAATTCCAAAATCGATATCGATACATTTTACATGCAAATTTTCTTTAGTTGATATTTTCTGCTGATCATGAAAAGAAAAACGTTTCATTATGCCGAAACGGATGTGTAGAATAGGTTCTTCGCATGTCGCTTTCTTAAAAATAGTCCAGTAATTACATCTCGCAAGTTGATTATATGCACGTCAAAGATTTTATCATTTATAGAACTCAATAGGTACTTCTGCATTAATAATAAGATTTACGGAGGTAAACAACTTTTATTCTTTGTTATATATGATAATTATTATTGGGGTGTTCTCCTCTTTTAGCACTATCCTCCGAAGGTATTGAGGTTGCTCTTATGACGGAATTTTTGAAAAATTTCTTCAAATCGTTATCGATCCTATCTAGTAGATACCGAAAATGACCCCCGTTAAAATTTATATATATATATTTATGTCTATTAACACGATAGCGGCCAGAGTTTTTGTTTTTTCTTTACGAAACTTGGTATATAGCATTCAATTAGCAAACGATTGAACGAGTTCGTTAACCACCAAAATCGGTCCACCGTAAGGGGGGGGGGGTTTACCCCGAACCCAAAACACTAATTTGTCCATGCCAGCCGTAATATTTGTTATATTTCAACGAAACATGGTATTCGTAGTGGTAATATCGAGAGAAAAGTGAGATGTAAAAATAAACTAAATCGGTTCATTAGGAGGGGGGGGGGTTACTCTGGACCCACAATACCAATTCGCCACTACCAGCCAAAATTTTTGTTATATTTCGACGAAACTCGGTATTCGTAGTGGTAATCTACAGGTAAATATGTGTTGTAAAAATAAACAAAATAGGTTCATTAGGAGGGGGGGGGGTTACTCCGGACCCAAATTACAAATATACTCATACCGGTCGTAATTTCTGCTGTATTGTAACGAAACGCGGTATACGTCGTGGGTAACTCATGAGAAAGAAGTGTTGTAAAAGTGATCTAAATCGGTCTATCGGAAAGGGTGGTTTAATTTGTAATATATTTCAATAGAATAGCCCACCAGGCGTAGGTTCACAAGAAGCGCTATCTCCCACTAGAGTGACTGTATCCTGTTCCTGCGTCAGATCAAAAGGCGAAAATATGAAGTTTCTTGTATTAATGAAGTAGTGTAGTAGGTGCCATGTGTAAACATAACTCAGCAAGCAAATTAATTACAAAATTAATAATTGAACACTTACTCATTACAAAATTAAAAGAGAACTATTCATGTTTTTTTTTTTTATTTTGATAGGATATTGTAAACAAATTATTCTGGAAAGCAGTCTACACTACCCAAATTCTGAGGAAAGTGCTTAGTTATGCAGCTCCTGCGTGACGGACTTTTTCTTAGTTCTTAACAGAAAGAATTAGGTGTTGCTAGAGAATTCTTTACCTAAGGAGATAATTGTTTTTTTTATGTTTGCTCGTTTTTTTTTGCCGTGTTTTATTATACGATCATCACGGGGCTAATCCCACTCATTCGGTGATTTTAGCACGTTTCCGGAGTAACCTGACGCATGAGGCTGACTTCATGACCAATCCGGAAAGGTCGACAGGAAAATGTCACCTTTCAGAAGCTTTATATCACAAAAAAAACTGTGGATCAAATTTGTGGTTTGTATAAATGACAAAAAGAAGATGGACTCTAATGAAATTGATACAAATATACTTTTCCCCTGTGAGAACAACAAGTTGTCGGCGTGAGGTCCGAGTTCTAACATGTAGATGCCTGGGATATGAGAGAGGCACTCACGCAGTTCAGCAATGTAATGTTTCGCGGGGAGGTCTTTGTTTGAGGCACTGTGCTGGACTTACTGAGTGAGGCCCTAGCCGGGAGGGCTACGAGGTTAACCTCGAAACATTCCTGAGATTTGATGGCCGGCGATGGAAGCCTGATATAATAGTGGCAAAAGAGGGTAAAGTGACTATTGTGGCCGCACAGATTTCTAATGTGGCACAGATTTCTAACGCTGCACAGGGTGAAGTGTGAAATAAGAAAGACTTGGGGTCCGTTTGGCGGTGGGACGAATGTTTGGCGTGCCTGTCATCGACGCGGAGATAACATCCTGTACTTTGAGCTGGAGGGGTGTGTGGAGCGGTGCTTCTGCCAATAGTTTAAGGCAGTTTGGGGTCCCAATGGGGGTGCTGAGGGGTGTATATATATATATATATATATATATATATATATATATATATATATATACTAACACACACACAAATTGAGTTCTGACATTTTATCTTGAAATTTTCTAGTTGGCACTTCCGGATTGCGCCATTAGGAAAACCTCTTAAGCGGGTTTCCTCACTATGCAGGGAGGGAGGAACCGCGCTAAAAAGGATAAGAACTGCGCGATTATGAAAACGCGCTCAGATGACGCAGTTCCTGAGATTCAGATTTTTTTCAGTGACGAAAATATCAGGTTTAAGAATATAAAGAGTATGTTTTGTCCATTCAGGATGTATAAAAAATACGGAACCCTTATTTTACTAAACTCCGGAAAACTATTTAACGATATTTGTCATTAAAAAAAAAATTGAATAGATTTAGTTATGTGCTAAGTAAGTATGTGTTGTGTGTTTGTGAGGGCAAGATAACAATTTCCAATTTGTGGTATTATATCGAATTCCATTAAAAACAGGACCGATGGAAAGGGAGAAACCTTGGAACATTATTAATTTGAACGTGGTTTGAAAAAAAGTTCTTTCAGCAGATTATGCTTTTTACATTAAGAGTGACCACTTTTTTTCAGTTAATTAATACGGGCTGGATTATTAAATGAGGAGAGTGATATGAAGTCCACAAGGATTAGAACAAAAAAATCAACAGAACCGAAATAAAATCATATAATGGATAGATGTTTTTATTGTGTTTCAATTAATCATTATTTTTGCTATCATGGAAAATTCGCCCAATGGTATCAAATTGTTCTTGCAGAAGTAAATTAGTAATGAAACCCCCTTTTGTAATGAACCGATTTAGTTTATTTTTATAATGTATTTTTCTCTTTATATGGCCACGTCGAATAACGAGTTTCTATGCAATATAAAAAGAACTGCGGGTAGTATGTTCAAATTAGTGTTTTGGTTCCGGAGTAAACCCGTCCCCCCTTCCGGGTTGACCGAATTTGGTGGTTAACGAACTCGTTCAATGGTTTGCTAAGAGAAAGCTATATGCCAAGTTTCGTCGCGAAAACACAAAAACTCTGGTGCCTATATTTATTCATATATATATATATATATATATATATATATATATATATACAGTAGACTCTCCATTATCAGGCGTTCTCTTATCCGGCGGTCTCCGACAGGAATGAGCGACGGATCTCGGAACTGGCCGGAGCTAGACCGGTTAGAGGTTTCCTAGAAAACCTTTCCTTCCTAGCTAGCCAAACATTTGTTTCGTGGTATTTTAGTCAGTGGATGTCAGAGAACGCATGTATGTTTCGTTTTAGTGGCAGGAACTTGTGTTTCTACTAAGGCACCTGCGGCTGGAATACCTGATTTGAGCCAGTCTACTTCGAACATTCGTCGCGAGTGGATTGCAAGTTTTAAAAGTAATTTTTATTATTTAGCTCTGTTATGGCCACGAAAAGGAAGAAGGCAACTGTCTCGATCAAGGAGAAGTTAAGTGCTCCTGAACAGCTCGATTATGGGGCTTTACCTCCCTGGTAAAAATGATACATATTATTATATCCTCATGTAATAAGATTTTTCAAATACATTAGTGACAGCTTCTAGCGTTTTCTCTAATCCGGCTCTATCCTGGTCCCGAAGACGCCGGATTAGGGATCCTGTTTGGAATCTACAAGATAGGATTGAAGAAGATTCAAAGACATTTTTCAAAAACGCCGCCATGATTGCAACCTCAAAACTAAAACAAATAAAAACAGACAAAATGAAAGCAAATCCTTCAGGTGAATAGGCCACACCAGCAAAGAAGTAGTCTTGGTTTAATAATTAGATTTATCTAAAGGCATTTATGTGCATGTATGAAAAAAAATAATTTCGTTTAGAGCCTTCTGCTCAAATTGAGGAACATAAATATGCTTTAGGTCCACCCGATGAACCTATGTAATGTACTGTATAACATACAGTCTTCATTTTCGTACACGGCCAACGCGCATGCGTGAGCGCCAGCGGACACTTTTTTTGTAACGCTTTTTTTTTTTTTTTTTTTTAGTTTAGTCATCGCTAAAGCTTATATATGCTAAAAATCTTATGACTACTACTTACTCTTAATTTCTCATGTTACAGAAAATGGACTAGAGATTTGTGCTTCCGAAGACTGCCGACGACAGAGCCGGCGATGATTTCCCCGAAGTGAACAAGACGCTCACACACTGGATCTAGTGGAGAAGTGCGGCGCTGGCGTCGGGAACATGCTGAAGTGTGGTCGTCGAGGAGGGTGCGGCTGGAGCAGAAGGGACTCTTCAACTTGCTCGTCATTGTCGTCACTTGAAGACCCGCCGCAGCAACAGCAGGTCCAACAGAGGAAGAAGATGGAAGTAGCGAAGCAGGCCAGCGTCACGTCGTTCTTCGCTTCGCTGTCTCCGAGGAATCTCTTCAAGGGGTTGAGGAGACCGGAGGCGCATTCCATGCCAAAGGCAGAAAGAAGTGAGTCATATATTTTTATTCGTTTGGTTTTTATGGGTTTTAGGACTTACTAATAGTCAGAGAGCTGGTAATGCACTTTTCATGAAGTGTTTTATGCACCTTTGCTATAATGTACCTCTTGGGTAGATAAGAAGGTACGTAGGTGTTTCCTGGTCATACCTTGGAACACCAGGTGCTGCGCATAGGGGAAAGGTGCAAAACATCATTAATGTAATCTTAAGGGGGTTAAAATGAAAAAAAAAAAAAAAAAAAAAGAATCAAATTACCTAGTTTTTATTTTTAATATTAAATGAAGTGCTTTATTCACGCTGCGATTTAAACAGCGTCTTCAATAAACATATTTGAAAATAATTACAAAAGGGCAGACACTTTTGTGGGGTTTAATTATCAGGAAACATAAACATAAATGTTGCCTATGATAGATTGCAATAAACTGCGTGTAACCGTGAGAGTGAATGAGAGCACTGCGCAGTTGTGGTTGTTCTCTGCGCTCTCATTGGTTCTTGCTCACATGATCTTGTACAGCTGTACCTGTTTAAATGGCAGCGTGAATAAAACTCTCATTTAATATTAGAATAAAAACAATTAATTTTTTTTTTACATGTAATACCCCTTAAAAATGCCCCATTCTTCAAGAAAGTGATGCTTTTCTTGATAGAAAAATCACTTACTCTAATGAAAATGTAACCCAATAGCTTGGAGCGCTGAGTCTTTCCTTCAGCATTTAAAACTAAAATCTTTCGAAAGCTCACAGTAGTCTTCGCAAACCATTATAAAACAGTACGTCACGAAGGAGCTGCATAACTAAGCACTTTCCTCAGAATTTGGGTAGTGTAGGCTGCACTCATAAATAAAAACATGAATACTTCTGCTCTTTTACATTTGTAATGAGCAACTGTATTATGTTATACAATTAATTTGTTTATAAAAGGTACTACACTATTTTATAAACACACAAAAACTTAATATTTTCGTATTTTGATCTGACAAAAAGTTGAGCTTTGCAAACCTACGTCTGGTGTATTGAAACAAAGTTCAAAGTAAACCCTCCTTTTCGAAAGACCGATTTATTTCATTTTTATAACACTTCTTTCTCATGAGATGATGAAATTTCAAAAACTGATTTTTTTGAGAGAGATCGTCTGATCGAAAACTCTATGTGATTTTTTTAGTTTTTTCAGATATTTTTAAAATATTCGAAAATAACAAAGCTTGTCATACCTGTTATTAAAATAATTCTTCTTTCTGTCTAGTGTAAAAGTAAGAAAAAAATATATATCAGTTAGAATGAATTTCAAATTTCCGAAAAAAATGACAACTCAATCCGTCTTTTAATTTATTTTATTGTTTTATACCGCTTCTACCGAAGTCATTAGTGGTGACAATATAATTATATTAAACTGCACAAGTTGACTTCATTCATGTATTTACTAATATTTTTCAAGTTAGATGAAAGAAAAAAAAAAAAAAAAAAAAAAAAAATCAGTCCCGTAACAGGCCACAAGGGCCCAGAGGGGCAGATACTGTAGAGGTATCTGATTATTGACCATACGGCACACTAGGGAGATAGTGTGGTCAACACTATGCTCCGGCCGCCTGATTTTCCCCTTGGCTGCTTCGACTGCTAGAGTCTTTAGCTCCCAAGGTACCCATTAATTATTAAATTAATTAAAGGCTGGGTGAGCCTAGGGACGATCTGGGACCCCAAATCCAACCCTCGAACGACGGCACTAGAAGAAAAAAATCTTTAGTGCGCGCTCGGGTTTTGAACCTGGTCCTCCAGTTCATTAGTCGAGTGCTCTACCACTGAGCTAACCTCGCCCCAACTTAGATGAATGTTCTCCCAATATTTCTGATAAATTACCACAAAACGAAAAATAAAGCTTCTCTTGAAAACGGTTGAATACATTGTATTGGCTGTAGTTTTATTCAATTTCTTAAGTTAAAAACCCCTGTGAGGAGAACACCGGCACGTGATTTTGTTTCCCCTGAATTTCATTAAAAAAAAAAAAAAAATGTTCCGGCGTGTGACTTGTTTAAATAACACCTCCTTTTCAATCAGACCAAGTAACTTTGTAACAAATTTAATCCGAATCTGATCACATTTGAAGCCATTATTTCAGTGATCTACGTGTTCTGGAACGTGGAAATTTCTCGTCGGAAAATGCGGGTTGCATTATCAAGTCGAAATCATAGGCGGGTTTACTCTCTATGGAAGGAAGGGGAAACGCACTAAAAAGGGAGATGATAACAAAAAAATAATAAAAAAAAAAGGGTGAAATGAAGAAGCATTTTAACGGAAGCAGATTTGTTACAGGATTTAGAAGATAGAGCATTTGAGAGGAAAAATCCCCGGGAGAGAAAAGTGATATGATAATCTCCCAAAATAGAATATTACAGAAAAATACGAAGTGGAATTATATGGAAAGAAGAAAATGGAAAAAAATATACTGACAAATCTCAATGTATTATTTCATTTAAGCTCAATTAATTAATTTTCTTCAGATCGATGCTGATAAATTGTGTATTCTTTAGAGCAAAAAGTCGATAGACTTCAGAAGAATTGAATATTAATAATTCTGTCACGTAGGAGCTGCTAAACATTACTAAGAAGGTGGGCGGCGTTCCTGAATAATTCGCTTAAAATAACCTATATACTTAAACAACTACATGAATAATTTTTTTTATTTGTAATTTGTAATGAAGATAAAAATATAGCAATCAATACTAATGTAATAATAAAATAGAACATTATAAACCTCTGTTTTTATGAAAAAGAAAATATACCTACAACGATATTTATGTTTTCCCAGCCGAATCCCAACTATTCCCTCACTGCTTATAAATTTATGTATGTGTCTCTGCTATCATGGTAGTTTTCGTTTTTTCACTACGAAACTGACTATATAGCATTTCCCTAGCAAATGTTTGAAAGCGTATATTACCAGCGTACCAGTAAAATCGGTCCATATCAGGAGGAGGGAGGAAGGCTTACGCCGCTCAGTGGAACCAAATGACATTCCGTGTTTCAAAAAAGTCCGTCACGCAGGAGCTGCATAACTAAGCACTTTCCTCAGAATTTGGGTAGTGTAGATTGCTTTCCAGAACAATTTGCTTAAAATATCCTACATAAATAAAATAAAAACATGAATAGTTCTCTTTTAAATTTGTAATGAGTAACTGATCAATTAATAATTTGCTTCCAGAGTTATGTTTACACATGGTACCTATTACACTTCGTAATAAATACAAAAAAACCTCATATTATCGTATTTTGATCTAACGCAGGAACAGGATACAGTCACTCTAGTGGTAGAAAGCGCTCCTTGCGGCGGCTTTGTGAACCTACGTCTGACGGGCTTTTCTATTGAAATATATTACAAATTAAACCCCCGCTTTCCGATTGACCGATTCAGCTCATTTCTACAACACTTCTTTCTCATGAGTTACCCACGACGTATACCGCGTTTCGTTACAATACAGCAGAAATTACGACCGGTATGAGTATATTAAGAATTTGGGTCAGGAGTAAACCCCCCCTTCTAATGAACCGATTTAGTTTATTTTTACAACACATATTTACCTGTAGATTACCACTACGAATGCCGAGTTTCGTCGAAATATACCAAAAATCACTGCTGGTAGTGGCGAATTGGTATTGTGGGTCCGGAGTAAACCCCCCCCCCCCCTCCTAATGAGCCGATTTAGTTTATTTTTACAACAGTTATTTACCTGTGGATTACCACTACGAATACCGAGTTCCGTTGAAATATACCAAAAATCACGGCTGCTAGTGGCGAATTGGTATTGTGGGTCCGGAGTAAACCCCCCCTTCTAATGAACCGATTTAGTTCATTTTTATATCTCACTTTTCTCTCTATATTACCACTACGAATACCAAGTTTCGTTGAAATATAACAAATATTACGGCTGACATAGTCAAATTAGTGTTTTGGGTTCGGGGTAAACCCCCCCTTCCGGTGGACCGACTTTGGTGGTTAACGAACTCGTTCAATCGTTTGCTAATTGAATGCTATATACCAAGTTTCGTGACGAAAAAACAAAAACTCTGGCCGCTATCGTGTTAACAGACACACACACATATATATATATATATATATATATATATATATATATATATATATATATATGCATATATATATATATATATATATATATATATATATATATATAAATTTTAACGGGGGTCATTTTCGGTGTCTACTAGGTAGGATCGATAAAGATTTGAAGAAATTTTTCAAAAATTCCGTCATGAGTCCAACCTCAATAGCTACTTTCCTTCGGAGGAAAGTGCTAAAAGGCTACATCCTTTGAATCTTAACCGATTACAATTTTTTTTTTTTTTTTTTTTTAAATGAAAGCTTATAAAATTTAGAACAACTTCGTTTAGTCAGATTTTTGTTTTTTTGTTTTCCTTGTTTTTTTGCGTATGAATAATTTATGATTTTTCCAATTCTATTCAGGATTTGAATATTTAATTTCAACGAATCAGTGCTGATATTAAATTAGATGAAAAATAAAATATAATTTTATGTTAATTTTAAAAGTTCTTGAATTATACACTTTATTTAATAAAAAATGGAAACAAAAAAGAAAAACCTGGCTAGATAAAGTTGTACTAAATTTCATAAGCTTTCATTTTTAAAAGAAATGCATTGAAATTGGTTAAGATTTAGATGTTAGCCTTTTTTGAAAGACGAAATGTTGTTTGGCCCCACTTTCGCAGACCCATAATTACTAATTTGCCAATACCGACCATACTTTATGTGTTATTACAAGAAATCTCGGAAAATGTCCCAATAGTCTAAAGAGAAAGATGTATCGTACAGATGTATAAACTAAATTGGTCCATTGACTCTGCTGTGCATTAAAAATTTAAAAGAGCCAATCGAAACATTTTTTTAATTTCTTTATTTATATTTGAAAAAAAAAAAAAATAAATAAATCATGAAAGCAGCTCCTGTGGATAGACCTTTCTACGATGCAAATGCGAAAGGACGGAATAATATTTGTATTGGGATAGGCTAGAGAGGGTCCACTGACCTGGTTGTTTGGCTTCAATTCACATATGGCTTCTCGTCGGCCTTGGAGTAAATCTATATTTGTGTTTTTCTTCTTGTTGAATAATTCAGAATTATATAATATTCTAACATTCCTAACAGCATAAACATTGACTAAAACCCAAATCTTATTTTCTATTCTGATCAGCAAAATGTTATGTGCTTTACATCCCCTATAAGCAGTTTCGAAAGGAATGCGAATATCATCCTTATCGATATTATCTACTAGATATCGAAAATTAGCCCCATTAAAATTTATTTATATATATATATATATATATATATATATATATATATATATATCTGTTAACACGATAGCGGGCACAATGCTTTTGTCTTCGCCACGAAACAATGGTCTTTAGCATACTCGAGACTAATCAAAATAAAACAGCACATCTTCAGCGGAGGTTTATCCGATTGATCAAAATTAATAATATACTTCCAACAGTCTAAATTTTGATTATATTGCTATCGAACTCGGCTTACAACGTGCTCAAAGAGAAAGAAAACTAAATTTATCCATTACGTTTGGGTTAAATTGGGGGGTTTATAACCCGCTTAAGGCCGGCCACACACTATGAGGTAGACCGGACAGGTACACCCGTGAGGTGCACCTGTCCGGTCTACCTGTGACCCACAGTGTTCAGGTGTACCGGACAGGTTTCTCAGTGTTCAACATGGATCCTGCAGGAGATGATCTACTTTATCTCTCTCTATTTGCAGTAATATTTGAGACACGTAAAAACAAACGAAAAAAAAAACCGCAAACAATGGTGTAAGGAATGGTTGCAGAGAAGAAATAAATTCACCCATATCAATCTGCTGAACGAATTAAGAGATGAACCAACAGATTATCGCAATTATCTGCGCATAAACGAATCAGTTTACATAGAGTTATTGCCACTTGTATCTCCTTTTATTAAGAAGAAATATACACAAATGAGGGCCGCTATATCCCCACACGAAAAACTAACAGCTACTTTGAGAATCTTGAGGAGTCAATTTTCCTCTACTCCTTTCGAATATTAGATCGAAAACTATTAATTTTACTTTTAGCCATACTCTCGTTTGCATTTGGATATATTTTCTGCAGTTTGTATACTAATTTGCGATATGCAGCATCCCTTTTATTTCTATTGTGAAAATCGTCGTCTTTTATTTTCTTTAAACATGGTTCATTTTTATAAATTTCGATGAAATCACTAAGAACTTCGTTAATTTTATGAGACATTTTACACTTTAAACTGATTCCATAAATAAATAAATAAAAAGGCCACAACGGTAAAACAAATCAACACAAATCAGAGCTGCAGAAAACTGAGACCTCATCAGGTACACCTGACAACCCCCACACACACATGAGGTCTACTCGCCTGTGAGGTGGAAATAATCGAATTTTCATCAGGTGTGAGGTCGCCGGAAAGGGTAGAGAGGGGGTAGTAAAGTTCCGCCACAGACTATGAGGTAGACCGGACAGGTGCACCTGACGGGTGTACCTGTCCGGTCTACCTCATAGTGTGTGGCGGCCCTAAGACTATAGTTAAATCGGATATAGTATAATGCAAGGTTGAGCAGGGTTTGCAATTTGTTTCTAAGACAGTGTTTCGTTTCTAATATTGCATTTAATACAATGTTGATTTGGAAAATATTACTGTTTCATGGATACAAGTACCAAATATGTGCATTCAACATTTACATTTTTTGTTATTATTATTATTTTACATTTGTTCATTCATTTTATTTTTGTATTATTGTTTTTTTTTTGTCGAAATACATACTAGTGATTGTACTAAATTTGATTAGACTATCAACTTTATTGATTACTAGGATGAAGATCAGGTCAAACGCCTCCACTTTAAATTTCATTTTTTTTACAAACCTATAGCTCAGCGAGGTTTACTCGGCCTTCTACAGACTGTACTCCTGGAGTAAATGTAGAGCATCTTTTTGAAAACTTAATTAATTTGCTTGAGAGGAGATCGTTGACCGTAGATGATGCAAGGTAGGGATTGTCGGGGTTCGGTCACTGCTATTTAATAAAACTACATTTTATCATAAAAATGGTTTTATTGTGCCGACGTTTCGGCTTGAACTTCAAACCTTCATCAGGGCTGTAAAAAACAAGTAGGACGGATGTAATACTGAAATATATATATATATATATATATATATATATATATATGCCTACATACACAAATACACATACATATATACATACATATATATATGGAAAAAGACAAAACATAAAATGCTAGAACATAATATATAGAAGAACAATGTGCTCTAGGATACCAATGTGTTTCGATTATTAGGAAAACAGATATAAGAATAACAGATTACATATTAGATTAGATATAAGAATAACAATATGGGCTTACCGATGGGAAGATAGAGAACTATTCCTCACAAATGCGGGATCATTTCTGACAGTTAATACAGGGAAGAAAGGAGTTGGTGAAGGGGGGGGGGGTTCTGGACCACCCAATGGACAGAGAATATAGAAGATGAAAGAAAGAGCGGCGAAAGCGGCGAAGTACAGTAAGGTGACATAAAGTCATAAAATGTTGTGTTAATGGAAAGGGTGGCAGGTATAAAGGGCTATATTGCAGGCGGTATAGGGGATTAGGATGGAGTTTTTAATAAATGGAAGATGTTGGAGTAGGTAGAGGAGATGACTTCTTTGTCAATTTTGTCATGACAAAAGGGGTAAAACTGAAGGAGAGCGTCCTCAGCACCGATTTTTTTTTCAAATTTTGCACTATATCGTATTTTGATGCACTAAACTCGAATCCGTTAAAAAAAAAAAAAAAACTGTTGCTCTCAACTAAGAAAGAATTTATTAAGCACTAAATTTCACTATTATGGAGGTTATAAAAGTTGGCGTAAACAGCTTATTAAGAAGAATGTCTAGGACGACTTTTGGGCAGACGTGCTATGCGTTTCCGCTCGCTCAAGAAGATATCAAAACTCTAGTCAATTTAACTCGCTTTTATGGAGAGAATTCCGATGTTATGGAGGTTATAAATAGTTTATCAACATTTCAAATGAGATTTCTATTTTTCCCAATGTTAGATGCCTGCGCATGCGCATGCTTACAAATACGCTGTTTAACTTTAACCTCAATAACAGTGAACTTTAGTGCTTAATAACTTCTTTCCTAGTTGAGTGCAACTTATTTTTTTAACGGGTTCGTGTTTAGTGCATTAAAATACCTTATAGTGCAACATTTGAAAACATCGGTGCTGAGGACGCTCTTCTTCAGTTTTACCTAACAGTAAAGTATTTTATTTTGTTGAAAGAATATTTAAAACTGGAATTCTTGTCCATCTTTTTTCTTCAAAGTGAGTTATTTCTTGTGACATTGACAAATAATCATGTCAGAACTTGAAGCAGAAGGCTTGCTTTGTTTGGAATGAAATGTAAGAGGTTAAACGAAGCTGCATAATAAATAAATCTTGGGAATAAAGGGAAATGAAGGAATTCTGTGAATGCCACAGCTTTAGAAGATGTTTTTATTATTAGAGTGGGAAATGGGTCTTACTCTCGGTTCCATTTGTCATCCTTTGAACATTTAGGCTTCCTGAGATTTAATAAGACGGTTTTCGTCTGTAACAAATGTTTGTTCTTGATGTTTCTTAATGTAGTTTGGAGTACTGAATGGAGAATGTACGTTTTGGTGGTTATGAAGGTAAATCTGTACAACTGAAATAAAGGCTTTGTTTACGTGTGACTTAAGCTGGCTACACACGATTCAGGCAGGCCTGTCAGTTAGGCCTGAACGGTCCGCCTGAAGGCCGAATCGCTTGAACTTGTATATATTCCGGCCGGTCTGTCAGACTGTTCAGGAGACCGGAGGAAAATAAAAATAAAGTCCGTCACGCAGGAGCTGCATAACTAAGCACTTTCCTCAGAATTTGGGTAGTGTAGATTGCTTTCCAGAACAATTTGCTTAAAATATCCTACATAAATAAAATAAAAACATGAATAGTTCTGTTTTAAATTTGTAATGAGTAACTGATCAATTAATAATTTGCTTCCAGAGTTATGTTTACACATGGTACCTATTACACTACGTAATAAATACAAAAAACCTCATTTTATCGTATTTTGATCTAACGCAGGAACAGGATACAGTCACTCTAGTTGTAGAAAGCGCTCCTTGCGGCGGCTTTGTGAACCTACGTCTGACGGGCTTTTCTATTGAAATATATTACAAATTAAACCCCCGCTTTCCGATTGACCGATTCAGCTCATTTTTACAACACTTCTTTCTCATGAGTTACTCACGACGTATACCGCGTTTCGTTACAATACAGCAGAAATTACGACCGGTATGAGTATATTAAGAATTTGGGTCAAGAGTAAACCCCCCCCTTCTAATGAACCGATTTAGTTTATTTTTACAACACATATTTACCTGTAGATTACCACTACGAATACCGAGTTTCGTCGAAATATACCAAAAATCACGGCTGGTAGTGGCGAATTGGTATTCTGGGTCCGGAGTAAACCCCCCCCTTCTAATGAACCGATTTAGTTCATTTTTATATCTCACTTTTCTCTCTATATTACCACTACGAATACCAAGTTTCGTTGAAATATAACAAATATTACGGCTGACATAGTCAAATTAGTTTGCTAATTGAATGCTATATACCAAGTTTCGTGACGAAAAAACAAAAACTCTGGCCGCTATCGTGTTAACAGACATATATATATATATATATATATATATATATATATATATATAAATTTTAACGGGGGTCATTTTTGGTGTCTACTAGGTAGGATCGATAAAGATTTGAAGAAATTTTTCAGAAATTCCGTCATGAGTCCAACCTCAATAGCTACTTTCCTTCGGAGGAAAGTGCTAAAAAATATGTTCGATCATCCGGCAGGCCTGACGAACTCAAAGGCAAGTCTGAACGTGTGTACGGCACGGCGGCCTGTTGGGACATGAGGCTGTCAGGTCAAGTAGTTCAGTCTTGTACTGAGGTCGTTAAAGCCTTATTACACGAAAGAGAAAACACCTGTTTAGAGGAATTTATCACAGTGAACCGTGTCTATGGAAAGTCGAATCGACAAACTATCACGACCAACTATCCATGCGTAGATAATAGTGTCAATCCTAGGTAGCGAATTTTAAGTTAATCAGCTAATGCACACGAGAAAATACTCTTTTTTTTTTTTTTTTTTTTTTTTATTTCTACTCAAAGTAACTACCAAACCGAGAAGAGCTAACGCGTCATCGCCAGTCGTTGAGGCCATGATGATTGAGACTGAAAGATATTTCAGATTCACCTGAACGTTTGGAGGCTGGTCGGTCCGTCCGGCGACCGGCCTTCAGGCGGACTGTTCAGTTCGATCTGACAGGCTTACCTGGTTGCTTAGAAACAAGCCGTTTCATGGTAATTTTATGTACCGTAATTAGCCCTTTCTCTACCGTTGACTGCTCCAGCAGTCGAGAGTGGATGGACCCTCTGTACCGTTGACTTGTACAGCAGTCGAGAGCCCCTCACATCTCTCGCATCCTTTCTCTTCTGATTTCTGGACTTAAGAGCTATCAAGGCGTTACCGTAGCGTACTTTTAGTATGTCACTTTAGGGCATTAATGTCAAGTTTTTGGCCGAGCGAGCTATTCCTTGGGGTCCCGAGGTTGAATACGAATATCCTGTACAAGGATCCCGAAGCTTTCTTCGCACAGGAGAACCGTGCGTTTCTCTAAACGGAACTGGTTAGAGACACGAAATCAAGCCTTAATCCCTCGGATACATTTGACAACTCAGGCGCGCCATATACTTGCTGTTTCTGAGTTATGGATGAGATACTCCTTTGTATAGTCCCTCCCTATACAACTTTTTCCCTAGATTTAGTATTTTAGACTAAGTAGGCTTAAGTCCCCCATTGTATATTGTATCCCCCCTATTGTATATGTGTCCCTTCTAGTACGCAAGCGCAGGATAACGTGTAGTTTATAAGTCTAGTTCTATGTAGACATTAATAAATTTCTGGAGGATGGGGGGGGGGAAGTAATAGATGACGACTGAGACTCGTTTTACCGATTCATCTCAAGAGCTTGAAGCACGGCGTTTCAAACCTTTCGACTAACATTATACTATACATGACTTTCTAACATTTCCCTTTTGGACAGTAATGACCGAGACGTTTTCTGTCCTTAAGCCCTCAGAAGAAAAGACACCATGTAGTAGAAAATAGCGTTTTATGCTTGTTTAAGTGCTTTTATTTAGTTATTAAGTTTTTTGATAGTTAGGTGATAAAACGTTAAACAATTTTTACTTCGTTGTAAAACTGAAATATTCAGTTTACAATTAACAAATTTTACAAGGTAGCAAGTTAACAAATTTTAACTTATTTTATTTATAAGTTATTCGCATCTACTGCGATTTGACTCCTTAAAGGTAGTACCTGTATGGTCTAATGAGCCAGCATTAAGATGGGTATTTAATTCAATTATTTCCATAAGCAGAGGTTTGGAAATGTCTGTAATATGCCTGGAAGTCTCTGGTTATTCAGCAGATATCTTCAGATGCGAGTGTATAGTTTAGTGTCCTGCAAGTAAGAAAGTATTGTGTTTATGTACTTACCTGCTGTTTGAAGTCTGAAACACCTAGAGAAATGGTCGATAGAAAAATAGCGGGCCTTGTTTAGAACAGGCCCACCAGTGATTTTATCTAGTCCTTTCCCTCCAATAACAGTTGGGGTTTTCAGCAAACTGGCCGCGCACACCTCACGCAGATAATTTTTCCAATCAACAATTATAGCAGAGCTCATATTGAATTCTTTTGAGCAAAATTTAAACGTCGTATACTCCTGTGCCCATGAATAAATGAATAAAATGGCTTTACTTAACGGTAACTTGCTGTCACATAGCCACGTACCCTTATACACGCCACGGTAACTTGCTGTCACATAGCCACGTACCCTTATACACGCCACGGTAACTTGTTGTCACATAGCCACGTACCCTTATACACGCCACGGTAACTTGCTGTCACATAGCCACGTACCCTTATACACGCCACGGTAACTTGCTGTCACATAGCCACGTACCCTTATACACGCCACGGTAACTTGCTGTCACATAGCCACGTACCCTTATACACGCCACGGTAACTTGCTGTCACATAGCCACGTACCCTTATACACGCCACGGTAACTTGCTGTCACATAGCCACGTACCCTTATACACGCCACGGTAACTTGCTGTCACATAGCCACATACCCTTATACACGCCACGGTAACTTGCTGTCACATAGCCACGTACCCTTATACACGCCACGGTAACTTGCTGTCACATAGCCACGTACCCTTATACACGCCACGGTAACTTGCTGTCACATAGCCACGTACCCTTATACACGCCACGGTAACTTGCTGTCACATAGCCACGTACCCTTATACACGCCACGGTAACTTGCTGTCACATAGCCACGTACCCTTATACACGCCACATTCAATCCGACATTCTCTTTTGTTGCATCTATATTTTTTCCTTTCTTCGTAAAATATCATAATGTGGCCTTTTTTACAATATATTTCCTTGGGTAGAATTCCTCTTTCGACAAAGAAAATCCTGGCTCGTTGCTCTTCTTTGCATAAATCGTAAACATCAAAAATATTCATAGTTTAATACTTTTATAACCGCAAATACACAAACAATACTAAATTAAATAGTATTTAAACATGTGTTTTTATTTCTGTATCGATGGTATCAAATTACATAGTAACAGTTACTAAATATCATTATAAAATCACTGGCGGGCCTGTTCTAAACAAGACCCAAAATAGCTTTTAGCAAATGGAGATTTGAAGATAGACCACACTCTCTGTCCCCAAAAGCAAAATAAGTGATGAGTTCCACTGTGATGGATCTTTCTGCTAAAGGTTTCTTTGCTGGGGAGTATTTTAGGCATTAATACATCTTTCTCAGGTAAATTTTTAACGTTTTATTTCACAATAATCTCATCCTGCTTGAAAAAGTCAAGAATACTTCTCTCCATGAGTTTAAGGGCATATCTCTCTCTCTCTAACACATATTACCTTGATTTAAAGGTAAACCTGAAGGAGAGCGTCCTCAACACCGATTTTCTTCAAAGTTTGCACTATAACGTATTTTCATGCACTAAACACGAATCCGTTGAAAAAAATTGTTGTTCTCAACCAGGAAAGAAGTTATTTAAAAAAAAAGTTCACTGTTAGCGGGTTACAAACGAACAAAGGTGCTGTTAGCGGGTTACAAACGACCAAATTTTCTTCAAAATTTGCACTATAACGTATTTTGATGCACTAAACACGAATCCGTTGAAAAAAAAAGTTCCTCGCAACTAGGAAAGAAGTTATTAAGCACTAAAGTTCACTGTTATGGAGGTTATAAAAGACGGGGTAAACAGCTTATATGTAAACACGCGCCTGCGCAATAGTCCTTAATGACGAAGTGTAATTGAAATTTAGACTCACCTTGTGGTAGCTGACTTGGTCGTAAACTGTCGCTTTTGGGCATACGTGCTATGCGTTTCCGCTCGCTCAAGAAAACATCAAAACCCCTAGTCAATCCAACTCGCAGAAATAAAAAGAATTCTATGCCCAAAAGTCGTCCAAGGCAGTCTTCCCTAACCTTCATAACAGTGAACTTTTTTTTTTAAATAACTTCTTTCCTGGTTGAGAACAACAATTTTTTTCAACGGATTCGTGTTTAGTGCATGAAAATACGTTATAGTGCAAACTTTGAAGAAAATCGGTGTTGAGGACGCTCTCCTTCAGGTTTACCTTTAAATTAAATGATTTTTAAATTCTTTTATCTTACGTGTTTTACTTTAAAACGTAAATCATGAGCACTAAATTACTCGTTTGTTTTTTTATATGCTTCAAATAATCAGCTAGTTTGTCAATATTTTTCTGTGGACTATATATAGAATATGAAATGCTTCTTGCGTATTGTTTTTAAACATAACTAACTGAAATCTCATGTTCCCTCTCCTGAATATTTTGATATTTATTTAAGATTTTTGTGGAATTATTTTGTGTAGCGTGTTTAAAAATAAAAATGGAATTTTACTTTATCATTGAAATAGAGTGTTTCAAGGCATTGATCATTTTAAATATTTTTTTTTTATTTATTTTATGGAGCACCGCAACAAAAGCTATATGCGCTTGAAACAGCTATATTGTAATTAAAACACTTTTTATTTAAACTTATAAATAATAAGTGTTTTCATTAAGATGATTCAGAATGCAGGGGTGGAAATAAATTGTTATAATTTAATAAATACAAATAATTGTTTACTAATAAATATATAAATATTTACAAATATTAATTACTACATGCTTGAATCATTACAATAAATATTGAAGTTTAAATAATAATAAATTAACAAAATAATTTATCAGAATATTCACTCTCTTGATGTCATAGTGAGCAATCCAGGCTTTTTTTAATTTTGTTTGAAAGGACATTCTTGCCTAAAAGTGATTCAGTACATTTTAATTTGAGAAACCTTTTCTTTGGATTAGGATGTTTTGTAGCTTGTTGATTCCTGTGTTCTGGTTTGTTCAGAATTTTGGCCAAAAAATCGTTTGTTTATTTCAGTGCCTCCTGAGCATGGGATATGGCGTTTCTTCTACATCATTCTCCCTATGGTAGTATTCCTTCTTCTTCATTGGGAAAGCCTGATGCATAGCTTCGTCCAGCCTTTCGTGGTGGTCGTTGTACACCACCTCAGTGGTAGTGTGCTCCTGGTTGTTGCCGTAGTACTTGAGAAATCCGAAAACTGCGCCCACCAAAATGGCAATCTTCCCGACGATGAGCGCTTTTGTCGCGACGAAGGACAGCCCGACCAACGCCAGCGGTATCATGAGTGCGGCGGATGTCGCCAGTGCGGAAGCTTTGGCCGCCAAAACGGCCGTCATAATGAGACCGTACAAAACTCGCCTCCTTTTCGATTTGCTCCGGCCATCTGCAAATAACAGAGATTTAGTCAGCTTCCTCTAAATTCACTTAAAGATTTCCGTATTAGTTTCACGTCCATCATTTGGACTCTCACAGATTGCCGGATGGTTGTCTGAACACATAACAGTTTTTAATAAATACAAAGTATTGCTCACACATGCTCAAGAAGCTATCCACAATATAAAATTGTCCAATCTTAGCGTTCATATCATAAAATGTCCTACCCCTTTCGCTTTTACTAATGCCTCAAATTTATTTTGAAAACGATGGATATTTAGCTTGCCAAAGAAAACCAAATCATTTAATACAACGACACTTTATTAAATAAATAAATATATAACAACACACAAAATAAATATTTCACTGATAAAAATGGCATGAACTTAAATAAATACAGAAATTAATTAACAATAAATAAATACATTTTTAAATAAATTTAATATACTGGAGATTTCACGAGAAAAAACTTGATCATGTTAATCAGAAAGGAACCAAGCACCATTTTTTGAAAATATCAATTGTCGGTTCAATACAGCTGTTTACATACTTGAAAAAACAAAATACTGGATGTTAGTGTTTTCAACTTAAAGGGTAGGTTTCTTAGGGCGTTGTTACTGTATGTTCGTTACATTCTGATTAACGTGATCTAAATATAACTGTTCTTACATATTTTGAGCTTATGATTATTAAATATTTTGTCGAAATACTCAAAGTAAGATCATGATATTGTTCTATTAAGAGTGTCAAACTTTTGGATGATGTCCAAATATTCTGATAGTTGCTTTCAATCAAGTTTTGTGGAAGTCAAGTTAGTTTGTGCTTCTATAGTATAGTTTACTTCCCTTTTTTGCTTGAAGGATGTTCATAGACTTCTCTTTCCTGTTTCTTGCAAGTTTTTCTTTGATCCAGTCAAGTTTTTTTTAAGGTCTTCTGAAAAAAGGCAGAAAGGACGCCTTTGCTGGTTCCTTTTTGACGATCATATACCCTTGCTGTATAGCCTGGTCGATTCTCTTCTTATCGTCTCCTAGGAAGAAGTTCCCCATGCTTGCCGAATGTCCTCCGCTGTTCAGTATCCTGAGGACGCCATAAGCACCAGCTACACCGACGCCGATGGTGGCCACCGCCAGGGCTTTGGTGCCCAAGAGTGCGATGCTCCCCAGCGCCAGCGGAATGAGGATCGAAGCGGAGACGACAACAGCTGCAGCTTTCGCGACGAGTAAGGACGTCGCGATTACGGCATACATGATCCTCCTCTTCTTGCTCCGAGCATCTGGGAATAACAGAGTTTAAAATCAGCTGGCAATAAGCTTAAACAGTCATAGAAACTTTGTGTTTTCGCGGATAAGAACGGATAAGCGCTCATCAAACGTTAAGATGCGCAATAATAATAGTTTAAAATGTTGATTCATCACAATACTTCGTCTAATATAAAACTACCACTTCTTTTGTAAACAGAGTATTTTTCGTGGCCTTCCAACTCATAATAAATTTTATTTTTAAAGTAAATAAAGGCTTAGTTAGAATGCTCTATCCTGTATATGACCGATTAAGGCGTGAGCACTTTGTGGGTTCAATTTCACACTTGGGATGATGGATTTTTTTATTAAATAGAGAAGACATAAGTTTTTCCTAGATAAAATGGTCATGTATAAGTAATCAACTATTGGGCTATTAACGCGGGGTATCTATAGGTTGCCGCCCTATAAATATTTTATTTTGGTCAACCAACACATTAGCAGTATTGTAAACAAGGCAAAGTATTCGTTAAATTAATAAAAATAAATAGAAATGAAAGCTTAGTTTTAAAAAACTTTGAATAACATACAAAGAAACACACTGTCAGAACTTTGAGCACTATTTTCTCTGGCCGAGTTGTTTCTATAAAAATTTACAATTTAATGCTATTTGCAGAAAATTTCATGCTTTTGAATTGTACTGTTTCACAATTTTTCTATCGTTTTCTAGATAATTAAAAAGAATACAGGAAGTACAAAACTACACATATCGGTTAATATAATAATGTTTTAAATATTTTAACTTTTAAATAAAACAACATGTGGAAGAATTATCATGTTATTTCGCCGTTTGAGAACACCCATACTAAAATTCTAGAATTTTTCAATTTGGAAGTGGCTTCATGCCTGAATAACTTTAGAAAAAAAATCCGTAAAAGTCATAGGCGAGACTTTTCCCGTATATGGAGGAGCAAAATCACTTATAACCGGTAAAACGTCGTGAAACGTTTTGATGGTTGACGAATATACACAAACAGGTGTGGAAAAAATCATTATTGGCAAAGGTTTTGTAATTTTTTGTAAGCCGAAACATTATTAGATTTCTTTTTGGTTATGGGCATTATTTGTACCAAATTAAACAATTGTTTTTAATCTATCCGAAGAAATGAACCTATTGGCGTTGCACTCATAAAAACGTTTTGAAACACTTCTTCAAACCTTCGATTTCCCCTACATTAGATATAAAAAATTATCCCCGCTAAAATGTTTTATTATAAATAAGTGTTTATTGCCTGATGCATGGGCATGTAGAAGAACATGCCTTTTAAAAGTATTTTTAAAGGGCATCTACTTCGGAACTACAATTTATTTAGTTGTTATCACGCTTTGGGATCTTTCATTATTAAATACGAGTTCTCAAAATCTTAGGGTGCGTTTACACTTGATATTTCTGGCAGGAAATATATGTCTCGATATATGTCGCGATATAAGTGTCGGATAGATATTCTCTTGCAAGTTTACATACGGACAGAAATAGCTAGACATTTATGTCATGGATATGTATAGGACAGTTCTCGCTTTGCAATAAATGTCCGGCCTGTTTACACTCAGACATATATGTCCTGTCTAGTCCATTCTGCTTGGTATAGAAGTTTCGGCAATATAGCTAGAAACCAAGATATTTCTGTCTGACATTTATTTCTCTCTTTATAATCAGCGTATTCACCTGACGGTATAGAAATGTCGACACTTATTGCTCGGGATAGAAATATATATCTCAGACATAAATTGCTCATGGTTTACACTAGTCGCAGTTTCTGTCTGACATAAATTTCCTGAAATAACTATCAGGTGTAAACGCACCCTTAAAAGGGTAATTTATTTGTACATAATATCTCAAAATTCAAATATCTGGTAAGTCCTCTGCTTGTCAGGATGTATTTACGAACTGCACGACGGGGAGAATTCCCAAAACACCATTCACGAACTGAAACCAACCCCCGACTCCACACAATTCCCCCCAACCCCTGGCGAGCCTTTTGACGAAAAACATCTCTTTCAGGTCACCTGTTTGTTCGGGGTCTGTTTGTTTTCACGGGGCTGCTTCAGTCAATAAGCTCCTTTCAAACTGGAAAGGGCTTTTATCTGACAGAGTATTTTCACTAGTCCATCTGGTCGCCAACACTTAGTCCCTCGATGCCGCTAGACTTATTACACACTTTCTCATAATCAATGAATGTGGCTACAACATTCATTTGAATTATAAATAACAAATCTGGGAAGATTCAACCCAACACTACGGGTCCATCCATTAGAAATCACCCAAATTGCATAAAATTTATTAATACTAATCATAAAATATTCTCAAACTCTTAAAAAAATACGAATAATAAACTGAAAAGTCAGAAACAAACTCGAAGCTACTCGGATGGTAGAATTTTCTCTGTTGAGAATAAGGCAAAGATAACTTGATGGTTGGGAACTTCTTTTTTAACAACTCTTTTAATTTAGAAATAAAGTTTTAGTATTGGTTTCATTAAAATTTTGGCTAAACAACAACTAGTTAACTTTCTACCTCCTTAAAAGTATTATAAAAATATTTTTTTAAATTAAAATGTTGTAGTGTTATTCTGTTCCGACAAAGAATATATAACATTATAAAAAAGGAATGCATTAAAACTGTATTATTTTTTAATTTATTATTTTAAAGAACAAAAAATTAGGCGGTCAGAAATTGTCGTCGTTTTGATTAAAAATAGAGTTTACTGTACATTGTTAAAAAAAATAAAAAAAATATCTAGAAATAAATGACTGCATGGAAATTACACACACTTGCTCTACTTATTTACATATATATATATATATATATATATATATATATATATATATATATATATTATTTATTCTTATAGATGACCCGAAATATCAAAATTCTTTTTTATCCTAGGAGGCATAGGGTCATTAAAGCAGTCTTCCTTTATTACACCACTTTATTTATTGGGCCCGACATGTTTCGTGCATCTTTTCTTCGCACTTCTTCAGGGGCACTTCCAGAGGGAGTTCTTGGTAACGGGAGGACTTCCTTGCAAGAAGTGCCCCTGAAGAGGTGCGAAGAAAAGATGCACGAAACATGTCGTGCCCAATAAATAAAGTGGTGTAATAAAGGAAGACTGCTTTAATGACCCTATGCCTCCTAATATAAAAAAGAATATATATATATATATATATATATATAAAATAAAAAAATATATATATAAAAAAAAATTAAAAAATTAAGAATAATTTCACAAGTAAGATTGTTTAGACCAGAAAATCTGAAATTTTATTGGGAACGAAGCGTCTACTGAATTAACGGGGAGGAGCTATGCACAATTTGTAACAAGTTCGAGAAGGAAGATTTAAAACACTTCCTCCTCAAGTGGCCTATGTACAATGATCCTCGTAACGCTTTTATCAACAAGTACTTAGACCTCTCGATGCAGGACGAGGAGAAAATCAAGTCCAATACTCGCAATAGACACAATAGAAAAACTTAACAATATTTATTATTACATCACAAACTCATTGAAAATAAGAGCTTTCATTATAAATGAATGAGATATTGATGGTAATAGCTAATTTTGAAATTAAGGCTAAATGAACAACACTTAATAAATAAATATTAGCATATTCCAGGAATTAGGTGCTATTCATCAATTAATAATAAAACTAAATAAATAAATCGAGGAGAAGGACAAATTTATTTTATATGCCTCTATGCATATAGATTATGTATTAGTGAATAAAAATAATAATTTAAAAAAATCAGCTTATAAGTCTGTTAGTGTGGGATTAGAAGAATGCTATTTATTATTAATTGATAATTATTTTTTATGACTTTTACTAATGTTAAAGATATATATATTTTTTTCTTGTATAATTTATATGACTTCAGGTCATCATCAGTCGTCATTATCATCAGTCGATATTAATAATGTATAATTTATATTTCCGTATAAAGTCATGATAACCTCCACCATGTAATCTGAAACATTCGTAAATACAAATTTTTCATCTTCATCTTCTTCTAATAATAAAACTAAATAAATTATTTTATAAAAAAAAAAATATTTTATAGGCGTCTATGTAAATAATGTATTAGTAAATTATGGGAGAAAATAATAATTATAAAAATTTAGTAAAAAAGTCTGTTAGTTTTAAATTAGAGGAATGTTATTTATTATTAACTGATAATTATTTTTTAATACTTTTACTTATGTTAAGGTTATGTATATATATATATTTTGTTTGTATTTATATGAAGACATGATAATTGTTTGTTTATTTTTGTATTAAGACATGATAACCTCCACTATGTAATGTGAAACATTCACAAATACAATTTCTTCTTCTTCTATATATATATATATATATATATATATATATATATATATATATATATATATATATATATACACATATATATATATCGTCGATACAAAAGCAAACTAACGAATATGAAAATCACAACTTTTCAGAGTGGAAAAGTATTTATTCATAACTTTTTTTTGGACAGTCAAATATTCGGCAGATTTGACCTTTTGATAGTGGAATACTTTCTCTTTAATAGAGTGAAGTAAGATTGAAGAATTTGCCGTAAATAAGTCCAGCAGAAATTATTAAAGATGGACAATGAAAGATGAATTTTTTCATATTCGTTAGTTTTCTTTTGTATCGACGATATATATATATATATATATATATATATATATATATATATATATGCATATATATATATATATATAATTAATTTTTTTGAAAATTCACTCTCAAAGGACAGCATTCCGACGAGATATGAGAGTTCTTTTCAGTTCCTAAAAAAAAAAAAAAAAATGACGAATTGTCAGCTAAAAGACAATCTACGTAGAATTACGTTTATGTAATACGTACCAAAAGGTTCAATTTTTTGAAATTATTGGAGTACAAAAACAAAATTTCATTAACAACTCAAGAAACCCCAAGAATCCATTTTTTTCTCCAAGTCTTTTATTTGCCTTTTATAAACAAAATAATTATGAACCGATTTTAATTCATAAATAATAAAGATTGCTTGACATATATTTCTGTAAATTTTGGTGATTAAATTAGTTTGTTTTTTTTTTTTTTTTATGAAAATCAGAAAATTTATCATAAAAAAATATTTTTACAGGCCTTTAAAAAAATAATAATAAAAATATAAGATTTTGGAAGAACTTATATTGCAAATTTTTGTTCTTATTTTCTTGGACCAGGTTGGTAAGTTGTCGGTATATTCTAAGAAGACAATTACTAGATTTCCACTGTATATATAAAAAAAAATTAATAAATCCTAATTAAAATTGGTATGCAATTTAGACGCATATTCCTATATTTTATTAGCTTTGTTTATCGAATTTCCCATTTTTTATATAAAAAGTTTACATACTTCAGATAAAAAACTGGAGGAAGATAATGATATCACTAAAGACAAAATATAGCTTTAAATTTGTCCCCCCTATTTTTGAGAAGGTTGCTGATGAAAAGGCTTGAGTGTAGAACAAAAACCTTTCATTTCTCTCTCCTATCTCTCAGCCCTCTTTTGTTCAGACGCGAAAGGCATTACTTTTTTTTCACAGCATATTTGGGCATGGAAATAACATCTTTCATAATATTTTTTGTACGAAATGGGCTTTCAGCCTATTTTTTGGCTATTCGTTAATTATTATTGGGAAACTAATAAGACTCAGCCTGTGTTTGGTTGTATAGGCTGTTTTAACAACAAGTGATTTTATTAACTGACTATTAAAATACCGAAGCAAAGAAACTGCGCAATCTTAGCTTTTCCTTATAATGCTTTGTTAATATATTTTTTTAATACTTTCTTAACTCCAAATATAACCAATATTTAATCATCTTAGTTTGTACGAATTTTGGAACAATTTTCAACTGAATCAATCGTTCCTGAATGCCAAATCCGAAAATTAGTTAGGATAACTTGATGTATAAACATTCTCAAAAAAAACGGCTGGAGATATCGCTTTATAAATGGTTTCATTCGTTTCCATACTTTAGAAAACTTAGGAAACCTATAAATAAATTTTAAATGCCAAAAGAACAAAACTAACACTTCTGAAGGCTTAAACATTTATTTCTCCGCGTGACGTCGCCCTTTCGAAAATTGTTTTAGAACATTTTTTTGTAGAAACTTTAGTAAGCTTTCGAATATTTACTTTCCACTCTACCACGATTTCTTCACAGTTTTTGAGATATTTAAGAAATAATAGGAATATATTGAAACATTTAATCTCTGTTAATAAAATCGTTTTTGCTCATACTTCTTTATTAACTTCAGACTCAAGAAAAGATTAAATGTCAAACGTGTGGAAGTGATGAATTGCCTTTGTCGCGGTCTCTCTGATGTATAGATAAATAAACGTCTCGAACAGTTTTCAACTTAATAAGTCGTTTCAGATTGTCCAAACCGAAAATGAGTTACGATAACTAATTTAAACTTTTCTCCAAAACGCTTAAATATACATACATTTGATTTCAATGCTTTCGAAATAGTTTTATTAATTTCCCTCCAAAGAAAACAACGGAATTTCCTGGTTTTGTACAAAATCAGAATCGGACCATTTTTAATCTTCTCCAGCATAAATAGAGAAACACGCACGCACACACACACACACACACACACACACACACACACACACACACACACACACACACACATATATATATATATATATATATATATATATATACAGGGTTTCCCAGTTATATATGTCCACCCCCTTTTCCTCCTAGAGTTGTTGGAATTTCGAAATGAAACTTGGTAGGTCTTAGTTATGTTGCATGAGGTTACTTTTGAATGTTTATTAGTTGACTTTGTAACATTCTCCAGTTTTTCTCCAGCGCATCTAACTCTTGATTTTCTAATGGCGGCAGGTATTTTTTATGACGAATTCTGATAGAAAATTTAATTTTAAGACTAATTTATTCCGAGACATCATTTGATCCGACGCACCGTTTGCGCGTAAAACGCAAAAAACTGAAAAATATCGTCGTTTTGTAGACAAATTCCTATTTATCACTGAAACCAAGCCTTTTACAGACACAAACGTTGGAGCTTATTAATTTTCCTTTCAGGTGATACCAAGATCAAAGTTGTAGGGTTAATATTTAACGGGATATTACGACTGAAAAATATACCTTAAAAGTTTTAAAAAGTAACAATTCAGAAAATCTACATGAATAGAAAAAAAGTAGTTGACATAAACAATAAAAAAAATTACTTATTTACTTTATGAAAAAAAGTATATAAAAATTATTATAAAACAGAACAGCATAAATTTATTTTTCCAAATGAAATTATTACATCATAAAACTAAAAATAAATTTGCCTTTGTTTTCATTCATAATATCCCGTTAAATATTTAATCTACAACTTTGATCTTGGTATGAACTGAAAGGAAAATTAATAGGCTACAACGTTTACAGTGAGGTGTTTTTACGTAAAAGGCTTGGTTTCAGTGATAAATAGGAATTTGTCTACAAAACGGCGATATTTTTCAGTTTTTTTGCGTTTTACGCGCAAACGGTGTGTCGGATCAAAAGATGACTCGGAATAAATTAGTATTAAAATTAAATTTTCTATCAGAATTCGTCATAAAAAATACCTGTCGCCATTAAAAAATCAAGAGTTAGATGCGCTGGAGGAAAACTGGAGAATGTTACAAAGTCAACTAAACCTTCAAAAGTAACCTCATGCAACATAACTAAGACCTACCAAGTTTCATTTCGAAATTCCAACAACTCTAGGAGGAAAAGGGGGTGGACTCATATACTGGGACACCCTGTATATATATATATATATATATATATATATATATATATATATATATATATATATATATATTTACGAGTCCCATGGGGTCTATAATTAGGACGTTTCTCATTAGTATCTCCGTATTGCGTCATAAGGTATGACGTCTTAAGTGGGTTTCATTCCCCTGCTAGAGAGGAATCACGCTAAAAGCCATAACACTTGAGACTCTAAAAAGTACTCTGGTTTATATCTTTCGTCCCATGAAATTTCCTTTAATAGCTTATTAAGGTCTGACTCGTTTTTAACTCTCGGATAAAGGCTTAAAAACTAGTAATAAAGGACCCTTAAAAACATTTTTCCACAATTTGTTTTCTTTACAACCAATCTCCTAGGATGATCTATTTGTTTACGAGACGGAAAAGTTATGTGCTGATGGATTGGGCAAACTTTGATTAAATGAGAAAAAAATATTAAAATCCATAAAATATTCTTCAAGATAAGTGCGTAATTATCATACAACTTGTCAAATTGTGTAAATTAATCATCTGAGATTTTGTTGTTATTTTAGGACTATGGAAACCAGCAGAACTTCATTTTATGTAAATATTGTGTACTATACTAAAACATTCTAAAAATATGCTAAATTTTAGCGCGGTTACTCCCTATCTCCATAGGGAGAACCCGCTTATGAGGTTGACCTCATGACGCAATCCGGAAGTGCCGACTAGAAACTTTCACGTTTTAGACCCTATAGATCCCGAAAATATAGGTGGGCCAGATTTGTGTATATATATATATATATATATATATATATATATATATATATATATATATATATATGCTTGTCTGTTCGCGCTCTAGCAAGCTCAAAAATGGTCCGATTTTAACGAAATTTGGTACAAAAATCTCCCGTCTGATTTGAAAGGTCAAGTTCGTTAACCAGCAGAATCCGCCCACTAGAAGATAGTGTTTGGGGTGAAATTCGCGCAAAAAAAAAATCGTAACGCTTACGTTTTTGAGTTTATATGCTTGTAGGTACTTGTTTTGTAGGTTTCTTAACATAAGAAAACGAATGAAACCATTTATAAGGCGATATCTGTAACCGTTCCTGAGAAACGTGGAATCAATGTTTTTGTAATTCATTATATTTTTGTGGGTACTTAGAATCGCGGGATTCAATTGAAATATTTTCTACAACTTGGAAATTAATCCCAACTAAGATGTTGAAATTTTGGTTATATTTGGAGTTAAGGAAGTATGCGAAAAAAAAAAAAATTTATTAATAGACATGAAAAGTTTTCGGATCTTCATACGTTTTTCGTAAATATCTCGATAACGGTTGGGAAATCGTGCTAAGTGGAAAGTGACTATTCGAATGCTTACTAAATTCTCTACAAAAAAGGTTTAGAAGCAATATTCGATGGGGCAACGTTAATCAGAGATATATGCGCTTAAAAATTAAAAAATGTTTGTTTTGAAATGGTTTTTCTCTTTCTTTATCTCACTTTTTAATTGGTTGGTTTTAGTTTTAAATTGCATTTATCAGTAAAATTAGTATAGTAGTAAAATAAGCTAAGAAACGGTGAAAAAAATTGGTAATAAGTATCGAGTGGCTGTGGTAATCAAGATGGCTTTACCCAATCATAATGACGTATGCATACTTTGTTTTGAATTCTCCTATCTATATAACCTTCCTCATAGCCTCCAACTGAAGTTACCGTTATTTCTTATTTTATAGAAAGATTTAAACCACGACAAAATGGAATTTTATTCACAATGAAGCGCATATTTACAGTTGTTTATAACAGTAAAAGAAATTTGCTAGTAAAACAAGATACTTAAAATGACAACGAATTTTTAGTTGTTTAGAATGGAGCCTTCTCAGCAGTAGTCGAAGAGTAAGTACGTTATCAGTACATAATTGTATTGACATATACAGATTAAGAATTATCCGCTTCTGTGTAAGTTGGCTACCGTCAGTTTCCTGTGATTTGTGATGCTAATCTATTCCATTTCTTCGTGATGTACGTAACCGCGCTAAGATGACGCAGTTCCTGCGAGTCGGACTTTTTGATTATTATATGACTTCTTTTAACCAATACATGTCTTCGCTTAGACATTTGATTAATTTAAATAGGCTTGAAAATCTTCAATTATTTGGTGGCAGGAATTTCGAGAACTTCATTTAAAATTGATTACAGTTCTAATTCGATTCTCATTTTTATCTTCGAGTTGATCTTTGTCGTGAAACATTTCTTTATTTATTTTTTTTAACTTTGGGGGGAAACATTTATTAAGTTTCTGATACATTACTTGTTTTAAAGATAGATAGTATATATTTGTATAAAAATGTTTTCTACTACAACAAATAATTAATTAACTTTTCCGCTAATTAGGAGATAAAAATGTTATCAAATGTTAACTTCGGTAATTAAATTTAAAAAAAAAAATAAGAAAATTTACAGTTAATATTGTTAAAATTATTAACAATTTCTGTATCCAAAATAAAGAAATCCAATATTTTATTATCTCAAGGCGTAGGCAATTTATTATTAAAACTTATTACCATCCAATTGTAAATAACCTTCTGAGACATCACTGAAAACATAAAATTAGTGTTTGAAAGTAGTTGAAATGCATTAAAATTTATAGCCAAAAGTTGGCTTTTTATATAAATAAAACACTTTAACTAATTAATGGTTGCATTTTTGAAGAAATCTTACTTGAACAAACGGAACTCCTTTTGCCAGATTTAACGAGATATAGAGGATAAACATTTTCTTTCATTTAAATCTAGTTTATAAAAATCCATAACGCCAAGATATAATTATTGCGGGTGGAAAATAAAGTTGAGGATTTCTCGGGGGAAAAATACCTCTAAATAAAGATTTGGATTAAAAAATTATTAGCAGAATTCAGATTGCTTATAGTGAATTCTGGAATTGTCGATTTTCTACCTCACAGTTATTTAGCAATAATTTCTCGTTTGGAGTGAAAGGGGGAACTCAAGGCCAGCAATTAATGGAAGCGAATGAATAGTGAGGTTTTCCAAACCACCAACTTCACTCTTGATTTTTCTGGGGGCTTATTCGTCTATGGTGTGATTTTTTTAATATTTTATAAAACCTCCTAAGGTCTCGAACCCAGCCCGCTCTGTAATTATTTGATAAAGGTTTGAAAATGCGATGTAAGCCAAGATTTCAAACTACTATAATTATTTCATGAATTTAATGTTTTTTTACGGCTTATCAACAGCTGTGCTATTAAAATCGGTCTAACTACAGTTTGCCACCTTTTAATACTGCCAACAACACGTGTACGGTCCCCCATTCAGGTACTCGGAACGCCCGTCGCTGCTTAATTTCGGCAATCTATCTGTTATTAAATAAAGGCTTGAAAATACAAGTGGCGATAGCCAAGATTTTGATAATCGTACCTATCCTAAATTAAAATTTGGAATTATTGTTCTAGCTAATCATGAATGAAGTGGTGGATGTACGTAGGTAATATAGTAAGAGATATAGCCGACGGATTTCCAGATCAAAACGTGATAGCTATTAGAAATGGAGTAACGCCAAGTAAGACTTAGACGATTTAGTTTAAACTGTATAAAGCCTTCTCAACCTTGGAATTATTGGGTATTTACCAGTAGATGCCAAATCCTGCATAAAGCTTGTTGATTTTTTTAATCAAAGCGCTCGCTAAATATATTCCCTACTTAGCAGCGCAAATTGTTTTTATTACTTTAGGGAAGGATGGATCTATTGAGGTTGCCCCAAGAAATAATTTTTGAACAATTTGATTTTCAATCATCATCCATGCTACTTACAAGAAAACGAAAATTACCTTTGGTAAAATATTTCTATATGAGGGCCCCAGAAGTCAACAGGTCTAAGTGGCATTAAAAAAAAAAAAAAAAATGACTTAGATACAAAAATGGGTTGTGAACACCGTAATCTTGTGGGTGGTAAAGAGATCCAAGTGATTTTCATGGCAGTTGCTGCCTAGATTGTGTTTTCTTGAGTACCGTAAAAGTGGGTTACTTTGTCCCAGTTTTATGATATTTTTTGTTTCATGTTTCGGTAAGAATATTTATTATTATGAAATAAACATTAAAAGGGCATTTTTAGGTAGTTGTAATCTTTCTTGCTAAGACTATATATTTAAAATTATATTCTTCACACTTTTTTTGATTTTTTTATTATTTTTAAATTTGGGCTAAAGTAGCCCTTAAGCTTGGGTAAGTTTGTCCCAAACCAAATATTCCTATAACAAATCACTGTATTTCACTTTTGGATTCAATTAACCCGCTTGTTTTGAAGGGAAACTACTCATAGACTTTTATGCATATGGACTTTATTTTTTTAAGAAGGTAAAAAATGGTACATTATTGACAAATCATTTTTTTTTATTTATTTATTTTTTTTTTTAATTCGTTTCTTTTGACTCATGGCCTCCAAACAGTCGTTTAAGTTTAGCCTCCCATAATACTCATGATATTTTCTATTTTCTGGTTTTCGTATTTAATTTTACAGCATTTTTTAAAATTTAGAATGAAAATAATAGTGCTGGTACCTTATATATTATGGAGAAAAAAAGTAAATATTATATAAAAATATTTAATATCGTTTTTCATAATATTCAAACATAATTTTAGTACCAGGGGCTACTTTGGGCCACTTTTTTCTTGGGACCAAGTAACCCGATATTTAACAGTTACCAGTATCATATTTAAAATAGATCTATATTCACACTAGAAATACTATTAAGCAAAATTCCACTACATATCCTGGTTAGAGATGATATTAGCTACAATATTCATTGAATATTAATCATAAACCGAAATGATGTACCCATTATGTATCATCGATAATAAACAACTAAGGACCTGAGGATTCGTCTAGTATGATCGGAACTTTAAAAATCTAGTGTTTTCTATTACCACAAATGTTTAACTTTGAATCCATTTTTCTCAAAACATTGAGTTTATTACTTAGACCCCCTGCCCTCTGGGTTCATCCAAATCATTAAACCTGACACCAACACTCTAAAAAAAGGTAGGATATGGTCCTTATGAACAAACTTTTATAAGCATGTGGATAAATTTTGATAAAAAAACAACAATATTGAGCAGCTAAATGAGGAGCCTCCTTGTTGCTGCACACCTTTCAATTGGCAATAATACGAATTTTAGTTTCACATTCAATTCTATCATAAATTTCCATACTTACTTTGCGGTTACGTTCTATGGCGTAAGGAGAAATTATAAAAAACCTTTCATAGCTCAAAACAAGAATAACAAAACTAATAACTTTTTTCGATTATTATAGTTTGGACTTTGAGTTCCACTATAGTTGGACTTTTAGTTCCATTTGAGGTTATATTTTGCCTGCAAAACCGTTTATTTTTTCAGTTGCATACCTATTTCTCGTCTTCATATGAACCATCGGTACTCTGTTGCATACCTATTTCTCGTCTTCATACGAACCATCGGCGCTCTGTTGCATACCTATTTCTCGTCTTCATACGAACCATCGGCACTCTGTGACAACTATTGAAATATACTTGCCACCTTTTCCCGCGATTTGCGATGCCATGTCCTCTATGTCCAAGGATATGGTCCTGTTTGACAGATCGTTCATCCCTCTAGCTGTCCTGTTGCTCCTTATGAGGCTGACTCCAGGCAGTACTTGCAGCTTATCAGGGAACTGAGCATTCTGGAGAAGGTCTTCTGCAGCGTTCTCCAGGCATTCTCCGCTGCCCTTTTCCAAGCATTTCGTTATGCTCTCGTCCGCCTGAAACAATAAAATTTAATTTTCCTAAATGTTCATTATTTAACTAAAATTAGTATCCAGAAAAATCATATGTTTTTAATCATTTTGCAGCTTTGGCAATAATAGATTTACACAGGGTTGCAATTAATAGATGTGAGTGTTAAGGCGTGAACACTTAACACTCCGTGCCAAACGTCTTGGGTTCGATTCCCACTATGGGGCGGTGGATTTTCTTTAGAAAACAAAAAAGGTATCAGCGCTATCCTGGCTAGAAAACGTTGGTAACCTGCTGATAACTAGTGTTGTTAAAAGCGAGCCCTGACTAGAGGCTTCAGGCCTGAACCTTGAACCTAGCCTCTACAGCCCAAGCTCTGAGGGCTCCATGAAGGCTCGGGAGTGAGGCTTCAGCCTAACCTTATTAAGCCCTGAAGGTTCGGCAAGGTTCTCCCTCGAGCTTTGGAGCCCTGGGAAGGTAGAGCTTCGGCAAGCACGGTTATAGTCAAACCCTTTCTAGAGCTTTACTTGATTATCTATATACAATAATTACTTACTCTTTAATTATTTCATTTTATTAATTTCGATTTGTTGGTGACATATCTCACCATTCATTTAGCAATAATAAATATAAATTTTTAACGGCATCTGTATTTACAAAGGGAGGTAATTTAGCTGTTATCTCTGATAATTCTTATTTTGCTTCATTTGTAATTTATTAAAATTCAACAGAGTTCAGTTTATAACGTTAATGATTACGCTAAATAAAGTGCTTCAATTAGCTGATTTTTTAAATTCTGTATTCTTATGGATTAAAATCTGAATGAAAAATTGTATGGACTTTTATTATTTAAGGGAGATAAAAGTATGACTGTGTCATACAGTTAAGAAGTATGACAGTGTTGCCATCACCGTCTAACAGAATTTATTTTTTAGAAAAAGTTACTATTTTTAACCGATTAGTGATCCATATAATCTAGTTTATCGATGATAAATCTATGTCATGATAAATTTAATTGCTAGCGAGTAATTTCAGTGTGGCGGAAACAATTTTGGACGAATCTACCAAAGTATATTTCATGAAACAGCTGTTTGCCCGCCGTCCGCCGTTTTGGAAATGAAAAGTAAAAGGCTTCAAAGCGTGCGCCTTCTCCCGATGCGAGCCTTCAAGGCTCGCGCCTTCTACCAAGCCGAGCCTCCAAGGCTCGCGCCTTCTATCGAGCCCTGTCCAAGCTCTGAGAGCTCGAGCTTTTAGGAGCCGCGCCTTCTAGCCTTAAAGGCGCGCTCTTTTACAACACTACTGATAACCCGTCCCACAATTCTTAGTTAATGATAATGGTCGTTAAAATTTAAATGAATAAATTACTTAATAGATGACTGATAATTTACGAATTTGCTTTTTTAACAATTTTTAACGAATAGAAGAAAAGAAAAACAACAGGGGAAAAATAAATAAACAATAGGATAAAAAAACTAAGTTGATTTAGCGGTGAGAGGTTCACTAATTGTAAGTGGTATACTTATCAGTAGGGAACAGATGTTATTGTATTTACATTTTTTTCTGATTAAATCGAAATTTTTGATGAAATTCTACACGTTTTAAGTGACTTTAAAGCATTTAAACAGGTTTTTATTTAACATATTTTGTCAAAAATCCATATTTTTACATCTTTTGCCATAAATACATATTTTTGCTACATATTTTGTTATTCTTTACATTTTGTAATTGAAAAAATAAAGGTGAAACCGAGAAAGAATGCTTTACCCATTGAATCTATATCACTGTGTCTTATCTAATTGCAAGAAGCAAAGGTGGCTGGCAGTCATGCTTCCCCGGCGCTAATGGTCTAGGAGCAGATGCGTTTAAAAAAAAAAAATATATAACAAATTATTCTAAGACAAGCGAATAAGCGAAAGAAACGTGCCGATATCATTTTCCAAAATCCAGAAGTAAAATAATGAATTTTAAATTTATTTTATTTCTTAGCTCCTAAGGTCCATTGGACGAAACGCTAGGACAAGTCTACTATTTTTCTATGCAAAATCATCAGACAAAAATTGGCCTGATCGGTACCACCACTGTATACTCCCCTTATGAGATCAGACCGGCGTCATTTCATCTTAGACAATTTAAAAATACATTTTGTTACAAACAATTTTCCAAAATAATGTTCATCTGTAGAAATTTTCAACTTCTCTTTCCCCCTTTTAAAATGAGTTCCTAATTTTTAATTATGCTTTTTTTTTTTAATATGTTATAGAGTTTTAGTCATTTCGTTCTATATATTATCAACTTTTGTTCTTTCCATTTATAATAACAGTTCTTATTAGTTATCTATGGTATCTATAGTATTTTGGTGTTTTTTAATACATATTTTTAATTTTTTATTACATATTTCATTATAAATAGTTCAATATACATGAACATATTTTGAATTTTATTTTACATGAACATCCGTTCCCTACTTATCAGTTTTATAAGTCAGTAAGGATTATTTAGTTCTTAGGAATTAAATCATTATATTTCACCTCTAGAAAACTGCAAAACCGAAAAATCGTTCGTTTAAGCGGATGTGAGCAATCAACTAACTAACACAATACAAAAATAATACATAGATATTTTACATTTTAAGACTCATGCACTGCTGAGGTTATTTGCGCCAATTCATATATATTCAAGAAAAATAGATAAAAACGACCCATTTTTATAACTATACGTGTATGTAAAATATCTTACTTAGCAGCAGTGGAATAAAAAATATTTTCACAGGCGGACAATTTTTATTTTCGACGTATATATTTTTATTTGAGTATAAATTTTATTTCTGTGTAAAAGAGAGATGGAATGGGATGGAATGGGTCCTTTGTTTTGTTACGCGTCCATCAGGAACAAGACATAAATTTTACTGTGTTTTATACAGCAAATGAAAAGGAGTTTTAAAATTTTATTTGTATTGTACCAAGTTGTATACCATTTGTAGTATCAAATGATTTTTCTCTCTTTTACTGTTATAATTGCTACTTTCTAGTGCCTCCGCTATTTATTATACTTTCCTATTTAATAAGAAGACAGTGTTTCATTTTGGAGAAATCACTTAATAAGAAGAATGCTTCGGATGAAAATCAGGGGCTAAAGAGCTTGTGCATAAACAAAAATTACAACAAAACACAAATAGTTTTACTAATAAATATTTATTTGTAATGGATTCGATTTTTGTATTTTATTTAATTTTGTTGCTGAGCTAACTTCTAAGCTTTTTATCTTTTTCTTTGATTGAGAACTATGTATATTGAGTTTTATAGCAAAATTACAAAACATTGGACGGGTATGAGCATTAATAATAATGCCGTGGTTTGTCCGGAAAATACGTATACAAAATTCGGGGCGTCCTGTCAAGGCGTTGTGGAGAGGCACCCGGTGGTTTCCTCTCTCTATGCAATTCACTCAATGCTCAGTTCGAGCCGGAGCGCTCTGCGAGTTAAGTACGTGTGCTTGTTGAAAGTAACCCCTTCTTTACCTGCCGTCGGCATGGAGCTCTGTCTGATTAAGGAACAGCACATCAAGCTAGGTAAGAATGGTCGTGAGATTTTTGAGTGTTTGCAAGAAGTTTACTGAGACAACCGTCAACAAGTGGTTGAAAAGGTTTCGGGAAGGCCGAGAAGATGTGAAAACTATGTTGATTTTTTTCTTTGATTCTCAGGGCATTGTTCACCAGGAATTTGTCCCTCCCGGCCAGACTGTGAACGGGCATTTTTATGTTGAAGTTTTGAGTCGCCTCAGAGCTCGTGTGACCCGAGTTCGACCGGATTTGGCACAAGGGGCAAGTGGATCCTTCATCACGAAAACGCGCCTGCTCACACGTCTCTCGTTGTGTGTGAGTTTTTGGCTATAAGCTCAATCCCCGTAACAGAACACCCGCCTTATTCACCCGATTTATCACCTTGAGACTTCTTCCTGGTCCCGAAATGCAAAATGGTGCTCCGGGGGCGGCACTAAAGGGATGTAGAAGCCATCAATGCTGAAACGACACGGCATATGAAGAGCCTCACAACTGAAGACTTTCAGCGATCGTGTCAGCAGAGGAAACGGCGTTGGCAGAAGTGCATCTTGTCTCAGGGGGAGTACTTTGGAGGAGACCATATTGAAATACCTAAATATTTGTAAAATAAAGTTATTATTCCACTTCTATACGTATTTTCCGGACAAACCACCTATTATATACTGTCCTTCTACGTGGGCCGGAGTCCGGGCTCCTGTTTCTTGGCTCACCCAGCATTTAATGTGTACCTGCTAAGCAGGTAATCAGGAAGCCAGAGCATAGTACTGGATCTGCTATCTCTCTAGTGTACGGTACTCGCTCGACTCCGAATTGGCCACTCAAGACTAATACACGAATACCTCATGACAGGACTTTACAAACCAATTTGTGATATATGCTATAAAGACTTTACAGTAAAACAGGTACTTAAGGAGTGCAAAAGACGACAAAACCTAAATATTCCACAATAAATGTACGAATTGTTGAGGGACAGCAGCCAGTACATAAACACAATACTTTCTTACTTGCAGGACACTAAACTATACACTCACATTTGAAGACATCTCCTGAATAACCAGAGGCTTCCAGGCATATAACAGACATTTCCAAACCTCTGGTTACGGAAATAATTGAATTCAATACCCATCTTAATGCTGGTTCGTTAGACCATACAGGTACTACTATAAATAAGTAAATAAATAAATAGTGTACCATATGATCAGATACGAATCAGATACCTATATAGTATTTGCCTCTTTGGCTCTCATGGGCTGTTATGCGAATGATTTTCTTGTTTTGTTTTTTGAATATAGATTTTAGCGAGGGTCAACTTTGGTAACTAGTGAGTTGGATGGACGAAGCTTTTCAAAAATTCATTTACGCTTGGAACCTCACTAGATATATTACTTAAAAAATAAAAAAAATGTTGTGTGGGTATTATATAAACAATATTAGAAACACGATAGTGTCGTAAAAACAATTTTCCGAGCGATATTCTACAAATTATATTTGTTTCACTTATAGAGTTAGTTATATTAGGACGGTGATCAAGCAGTTTTCTGACCTTAAACCCAAACCCAAACCTTTAGGGCTAAAAGGCTAGAGAGTTATCTTGGAATTGGATAATTTATCTAAAGTAATTCTATGAGGTAAAAGACGCTTTAAGGTTCTAAGGAGCTGATCCGAGAGCTGCCTTTCAGGAAGATAAGTACCGCATTTAGCACTCAAGAAGTGGCACTCAGCAATTCCAAGGTATTCACTCTAAACTCGGAGCTTCGCGCGCGCTTAAGTTGTGGCACTTGGCTACTTGGTAAGGGATTCAACAAGAACAGGAATGTTGTCTCTTCCATGTTTCTATATATATTCTTATATTTGGGTCAGTATATCTTCAGTATATAAAAATCACCTGTCAGTTTGTACCTAATACAAATCCACACCGATTGACCGATTTCGACAAACTTGGTTCACAGGTAGGTCTTGATACGGGGACTGTCATAGGCTAGGTGAAAGTGACTATCAGGTGTCTTTATGTATGTTCGTTCCTTATACAAATCCACACCGTTTGACCGATTTTTACCAAACTTGGCTCAGAGAGAGGTCTTGATCCGGGGAGTCTCGTAGGCTAGGTCAAGTACGTCTACCAGCTGTCTGTCTGTATGCTTGTTCCTTATACATATCCACACCGTTTGACCGATTTTGACCAAACTTAGCACACATGTAGGTCTTGTTACGGGGAGTATCATAGGCTAGGCGAAAAACGTCCACCAGCTGTCTGTCTGTATGATGGTTCCTTATACAAATCCACACCGTTTGACCAGTTTTGACCAAACTTGGCACACAGGTAGGTCTTGATACGGGAAGTTTCATAGGCTAGGTGAAAAACGTTTACCAGCTGTCTGTCTGTATGTTTGTTCCTTAAACAAATCCACACCGTTTGACCGATTTTGACCAAACTTGGCTCACAGAGAGGTCTTGATTCGGGGAGTCTCGTAGGCTAGGTCAAGTACGTCTACCAGCTGTCTGTCTGTATGTTTGTTCCTTATACAAATCCACACCGTTTGACCGATTTTGACCAAACTTTGCACACAGGTAGTTCTAGATACGGGAAGTTTCATGGGCTAGGTGAAAAAACGTGTACCAGCTGTCTGTCTTTATGTTCGTTCCTTATATAAATCGACACCGTTTGACCGATTTTGATCACACTTGGCACACAGGTAGGTCTTGATCAGGGGCCAAACTTATCTTAGTCTTAGGCTTAGGCTTGGTAGAAATCTTATCTTAGTCTTAGGCTTGGTAAAAATAGTCTGGGACTTTCAGTTCGGAGGATCACACGATAACATTACTAAGCAGTAATAATGGTGTACTTACGTCTAAAGCGGTCGTCCACAGTACTTTCACCGATGCCACTTACGACGGTCCAACAGGTATGAGAAAATTTCCCTTAAACTTTCGCGCATGCGGAATTGAACTTTTCCGTCTGTCTGAACAGGCTATAGTAAAGCATCATGGATTATCTTATAAGGCGTGGATTTAAATAAAGCTCGTTAAAATTATGTTTAGTTTATTGTTAGAAAAGAAAACGTGATGTATTGAAATGCTCTGAATAGTGTCTCTGTTTTCTAAATAATATACATGAATTTAATATGACACCAAGAATGGACTGTTTGATGCAGCAAGTTAATGGAACAAAAAGGTTTTATACTGGCCGATGTTACACTTGTCTGGCAGAAGGCCAAGCTGAAGATTAAGTACTGTATGAGGTAAGGTAAAAGATATCGGGCATCGACAAATTTATTGCTACAGCTGGAGGGAAGGGGGGGGGGGGGGTTTGCTGTGAGAAATTGCCTGGGAGGGGTCAACCAGCCTGTTCTCTAACGTTCGACAACAATGCTCAAATTTAACAACGCTCCTCTCACCGATAATAAATCTTTTTGTCCTTATTTCGTTATCAGATAACACAGGACCGTCCCAGAATTAAGATCCTAATTTATAATCTTATAAAATAAAGGTTTTGCTTGTACATTTCAAATGAATTTCATGTTTTATGATATTCTAATTTATTTTATGGGTCTTTTTTACTTTAGGTACACCAGTAACTTTTTCAGGTTATTAGTGATTTATCATACTTTTATTTAATAACATATGTCTATTTTAGAAGAAAAAATTGAAATAAAAAAGGTTATATACAAAAACAAAATTTATTTAAAATGTAAGCATTACCTACCAGAAATTGTAATATAGAAACAAATTTCATTTTGGGGGCCAATAAGACTTAATTGATTTTAAAATTGCCTTTGAAGGTCCTTTTTTCGTACCTCCCCCTCCACACGAATTATCTTCCTCAAATAGCAAATTCTATTGGGTTCTATAACCATCAATAAAGATCATATGACTTGGTAACTGAAATCCCTAATAACGTGAAAAATTAACTGGTGTACCTATAGAAAAAAAGACCCTATTTTATACTTGAAAGTCACCAAATCCGCCCTAAAACTAGAGAACGCGCGGTCCGTTGAATCGCGTAATTTAAAACTGAAAAATCAGGCGGCCGAATCATAGAACTTGCCACACTAACTCCCTAGTGGGCCCTATGGTCAAGAATCAGAAATTTCTACAGTGTCTGCTGTAAGGGCTCAGAGGGCCCTTGTGGCCTGTTACGGAACTAATTTTTTTCTTGTTAGACATTTTTAACAAAGCTTACTGTAGGTGCTATATGTTGGATATTATGTGTGACTATCAGTCGAAATGGTTAGGGGCAACAAGATTAAGTAGCATACAGATCACTTCGTAGTCATATTTTAATAGCATTTGCACCATACAGTTAACTTTTGTTAAAAATGTTGCTTGCACTATTTTGACCCGACCCCTTCAATTAATACTTTTTTTTTTCTGTCAATTTGTATATATATATTTCTTTATTGATTATTACATCCTTTATATAAATACATCTGGTAATATGATACAATATGAAAGTTCTGTGCTCAAGGCCTCCCAACTTCATCCTCGATTAACGCCAAAAAGACGCTCAGATGACGTTGAAAGGGCCTACCACAAGCTCCCCTCTGCTCCGACCAGTGGCTGGAGTCGAAGAGAGATCGGCGAGCCACAGAAAATTGTCGCACTTGAACAAAGAGAAAGCCATTGCTAACACTTCACTTGGTCACTGCAGCAGATCTCTAGGCCAATGTCTTTTGAGTCGCCTTGGTGGAGAGAGTGGGTGGGTGACACTTGATAGGGAGAGGACTTCAGAATTTTTATGAGCGGAAAGTTTAGGATGGAAACGTTGGAATCTGGATAATACAACATCATTAACGAGTAGGATATTGAGGTCTTTATGGAGGTTGAGGTTGGAAACGTTGGAATCTGGATAATACAACATCATTAACGAGTAGGATATTGAGGTCTTTATGGAGGTTGAGGTTGGAAACGTTGGAATCTGGATAATACAACATCATTAACGAGTAGGATATTGAGGTCTTTATGGAGGTTGAGGTTGGTAACGTTGGAATCTGGATAATACAACATCATTAACGAGTAGGATATTGAGGTCTTTATGGAGGTTGAGGTTGGAAACGTTGGAATCTGGATAATACAACATCATTAACGAGTAGGATATTGAGGTCTTTATGGAGGTTGAGGTTGGAAACGTTGGAATCTGGATAATACAACATCATTAACGAGTAGGATATTGAGGTCTTTATGGAGGTTGAGGTTGGAAACGTTGGAATCTGGATAATACAACATCATTAACGAGTAGGATATTGAGGTCTTTATGGAGGTTGAAATTGGAAACGTCAATTAATACTAGAGTAAAAGATATCACAAATCGAAGATTATTTTGCAAGCCTTGTTTAAAGCGACGGAGTGTTGTCAGCATTGCAAAATTATGACAGCCTTGTTTGAAATTCTAGTTCACCAGCATTCTGTTTACAATACTCCTGACATTGTGAACAAGCGACCACTCTTATCTGACATTTCGATAATACAGACTCTAACTGCTTTTACAATAACACTATATGTTTAACGAAATACTAACAACTCATTGTGACATTTTGTAGTTCACATTAACTACTGCAGTAGTATATTTATTCCATTCATTTTAGCGCGGTTCCTCTCTCCCTTTATAGGGAGGAAACTCCCTTATGTGGTTGACGCAATCCGAAAGTGCCTACTAGAATAGTTTTATACCCCATATATATATATATATATATATATATATATATATATATATATATATATATGTGTGTGTGTGTGTGTGTGTGTGTGTGTGTGTGTGTGTCTGTGTGTGTCAAGTTCGTTAACCAATTGCACGAAAACAAATCGTAACGCTTTAGTTTTTGCATTGGTAGACTTTTATTGAACTGTTATAAAAGTTTTCATATATGAAATTAAGTTATAATAATTATTTAAATATGTATATTCTATGGGAAAAGTAAGACATTAGTATTCGCGAGGAGACATGCTGTCTGAGGAAACTAAATCAAGAGAACTACCCTTCTCTCATGACCGTAGTGGGAAAATTAGCATTCTAGGGGATCAAACCCGGAACCATTTAGTTTAGAAGTTGTCTTCATTTAAATTTTAAAATAGTTTATAATATTTGATATAACAAATGTGTATGGGGTCTCCGCGTGGCCCAGTGGCTCGCTCTCTTAATTCTCATGGCCGAGATGTAGGTTCGAGTCCCACCTGTGGGAGGTTGACTTTCTTCAGTGATGGCCTCACTGAAATAATTTCCTGCTGACGCCATGGGTGTTTATAAAGGATGGCAACCTGGCTATTCAACAAGCAGATGTGCCGTCATTAAAAGAACAAATGTGTATATGAGCGTCTAAAGAATTTTTTTTATTAATGTACTGAAGACTGCTGGGGCCATCATCAAAACTCACAATACAGAAAAATCTCAATTTATACAAGACCATTATCCGACCTATTTGGACTTAGGACTTGAACTCCGGGGAACAACTAAAACTTCTAATATAGAGAGAATACAGGCATTCCAATCCAAAGTCCTCCGCAAAATAGTCAATGCTCCTTTCTACGTTTCCCATAAAACTCTTCATAATGACCTCAACATCCCTTTCGTTCAAGAACTAGCAGAATCTCCTTTCCTGAACTTTCATTTCACATTTTCTTTTCATCCCAATCCCAGAGCACAAACACATTCCTCCCAAACCCAGCCAAAAACCCCACCCAGAAGGCTCAAGAGACATTGGCCTCGTGACCAGTTAACCGACTAAAGGACAAAAAGTATTCAAAAGTTGGAAGTCCTTCCAAAAGTGTTATTATCATTATTATTATTTTATTTTATTTTCTTATTTATTTATTTATTATTGTTTATTTAGTTATTTTAATTTATTTTATTATTATTATTTTTTTTTTAATTTATTTTGTCTTTTGACTTTGTAAATCTTTTTAATCAATTTCTGTATTTATTATTAATTATATTTGTGAGCAAACTTAAAGTGAACTTCATAAATGTACAGATGTTAAATGTACGTATTACTAAAAAAAAATATATATAAAATAATATATATAATAAAATATATAAAATAATTCGAAGTGAAAGTGAATATAATTTTTATAATGATGGTCTAAAAAATCTTCAGCAATATTTTTTACGGCGCTTCGACAACTAGGCCATTAGCGCCGACATCCCGGGTGGTCCACTAGACCACGGGAGACCCCTTTTCAGCAATAGTGCAATATTTTATTCGACACGTTCATACCGTATAAAAAGTGTTTTAAAATGTAGAATACCACTTTTTTATTAATGGACCAATTATTGAAATCAAAGGACAAGGGACCTTGCAGTAATACTTAAGTCAAGATCTTGTAGAAAAATATACATGCTAAAAGATGCTTTTCTTTGTAAAATCTAAAAATAAAACATAAATTATATTGCGTCTTTCCTATAAAATAGTTCCCTCTCTTCGACATGATTAAGAGCAATTCTCATTGAAATCAAAGGACAAGGGACCTTGCAGTAATACTTAAGTCAAGATCTTGTAGAAAAATAGACATGCTAAAAGATGCTTTTCTTTGTAAAACTAAAAATAAAACATAAATTATATTGCGTCTTTCCTATAAAATAGTTCCCTCTCTTCGACATGATTAAGAGCAATTATCATTGAAATCAAAGGACAAGGGACCTTGCAGTAATACTTAAGTCAAGATCTTGTAGAAAAATAGACATGCTAAAAGATGCTTTTCTTTGTAAAATCTAAAAATAAAACATAAATTATATTGCGTCTTTCCTATAAAATAGTTCCCTCTCTTCGACATGATTAAGAGGAATTATCATTGAAATCAAAAACACCAGCAAAGTAAAAAATTAATTTACTAACTTTTTGGTCTAACCATTCAGATCTCATAACGACAAAATGATATTTATAAAGAAATTTAATTACCTAGATGCCAAATAGCCTTTATTTTAGCTCTATAGCTTACAAGCAGCCAGGCATACATGCCGATTTCCTTCCGCAAACTTGCTTAACAAACAACCATGCTGCGGTCTAGTGGTCAGGAGGGTACACACGTGTTTCAAGTTACCTACCTCCAAACACTGGTTACTCTAACCACAAGCCTCTCAGCTTACCAATGGTTTTTCTCGGACATTACCTATATTGCCTGTATACCTCTATAGTTATATATTGATTTAATTGCATAATAATTAATTAATAATGAGAAGTGTGAAATTCCCTACAGTTCGGACATGTTTTAATCAACATATACAATTTTAAAATTTGGATATTAAGATTGATGTAGTTTAACTGAATTTACTTTCGTTTTTTGAAATTAATTAGTAAGTATTCACAATATTTAGATATTAAAAAATATCAGGTATTATAGAATATATACAGTAATAAGTTATTTATCGACATAAGACCTTACGACTTATGAAAATTGAGATAGATGTGACAAAAATGCATTTGAGTTTTGAGTTAATTTGCTTTTTAAATAAATTAACTTGTAGTTGTCTGTTACTTTCAAAAAGAATATTAAACATTAAAATTTACCTTTTTTTTCAATTTACGAATGATTGTGGCTATTGAGGTCCTCTACTCCATCTTCACCGCTGATATCCCCACTAATCCCAGTACCATTACCACAACTTTTGCAGATGATACTGCAGTGCTTTCATGTTCTGCCAACCCGCAGCAAGCCTCAGAAGCGCTCCAAAATCATCTATTGGAAATCGAGATGTGGCTAAAGAAGTGGCGAATTAAAGTTAACGCCGAAAAATGTAAGCACGTCACATTCACACTGCGGCGCAGTGAGTGCCCATCTGTTACCCTGAACGAATCCCTCATTCCCAAATCCGATGTTGTTCGATACCTAGGCTTCCACCTCGACAAGAGACTTACTTGGAACACAAACACAAAAACAAAACGACAAGAACTAAACAGACGCTACGGCCTACTTAGACGACTAATAGGTCCCAAATCAAAACTCAGTACTGAAAACAAACTAACAATCTACAAAACGATTATTAAACCGATTTGGACATACGGCATTGAACTATGGGGTACAGCAAAACCTTCCAACATGAACCGAATCCAAACCTTCCAGTCCAAAGTCCTTCGCCGGATCCTTAATGCTCCCTTCTACGTCAACAATAATATCATCCACCGAGACCTCGAAATTCCCTTTGTCACCGAATTAGCTAAAACCCGCTTCTCCACTTTTCATTCCAAGCTATCCTTTCATCCCAATCCCCTTGCCCAATCCCTTTCCACAGATGCGATCCCTTCCAATCCCCCGAGACGCCTGAAAAGAAAGTGGCCTAGGGACCAACTGTAACACTTAAAAACATTATTCATTCCTTAGGGAGTGACAGCAATGGCTGCCTTCTCCCCTCTGTTCTTCCTTGTGTATAGCTATGTATGAGATATTTATTTACTTATTGTATTTATGTATACAGATTGTAAATATTCAATAAAAAAAAAAAAAAAAAAAAAAAAAAAAAAAAAAAAAAAAAAAAATAAAAAGGCTATTGAGGTGGTGTTTGTTAACACGGTTGCAGGCATAGTTTTTGTTTTTTGTTTTTTTTTTTACCACAAAATTTGATATATATCAATGTGCGTATTGAAGTTTAAAAGCAGACTTCAATATTACGTATTTCCGGCATAATTTAAAAATACATGGCCAAAAAAAAAATGCAATTAACAAAACATTTTAAATTTATTTTTGTGGTTTCCTCATTAAAGAATTTGATTAGCCGACACAGCTTTCATTTAATTAATTTTAGGTACATTTCTTATTAATTCAAGGGAAATTAATTAATTAAATTAATTAGTAATTTTATTATTTTTGAATCATTAGTAATTTATTTATTTATTTTTGTTTTTGTTTTATTAGTTTTTAATCATTACTGAGTACTTTATTATTATTATTTTAACACTTTCAGGACCGATGGCTTCGAAAAAAATTCCCTTCGAGCCCAAGTATTCTTTTGGTGTAGTTATTTCGGCAATGATATATTTTTGAAATGATGTACTTTTAACGCCCCATGAACTATTTCATTCGTTTTATCCTCGGGATCCCCAGAGACTCCCACATATCACATTTCTACCAGGAGCTAAATTGGCTATTCCCTCTTTATCGTCGTCAGTACTTCCTCGGCTCAGTCCTTTACCAAGTAATTCAATCCCGTAGACCTTCTTATATTTTTCAACTTCTTAAATTTAAATCCTCTGTTCACTCCCGTAACACCCGATCTTGTCCTTCTGATCTTTATATTCCTTTCCACCGAACAGCAATATTCGAAAACTCATTTGTCACCCGTGCCACCTCGCTATGGAATTCCTTGCCTCTGTCTGTCCGCCATTCTACCAACCTAGAAACCTTTAAATCCCGACTCTTCCACCACCTTCTATCCCTCCAAGTTTTACCCAACCCCTAGTCTATATTGAAGCTGTACATTATACACTGATAGCATTTATTAGTTTTTAAGTTTATATATATAAAATTCACAATTATTTTGTAATTTCAAAATGATTCCTATGGGACTTCTGTCCCGGAATAAGAATAAAACTTTTCATTTCATTTACTTTTAGTGGATTAATTACAATTTAGTTAAGTGTTAAATATGCAGAAGGTATTGTTCTGGCGGATTCAGTATCATACGATACCAGACCTGCAGAACTGGAATAACTTGATGAGGTCCCAAACCAAATAGGAAGAATATACGACAAGGCACGGATTAGTGGGGATAGACAGAAAGCCAAGTTAACTGCTGACGCGCACACCACGACGCGTATGCCACGACGCCGGGCCCGAATGCACGTTATGTGTTAAATAAACGTATTAACAAATTGTAACAAAATAAAAAAAAAAAAAAATAAGGACGTTCTAGAGTCCCTAATGGTTATAGTAACTTGGTTTAGAAAATATACATGGAATATTGTTATACCACAAACCTGATTTGCGCAGACGAACGGGACGACGAGAAGGAGTATGTACTTGTATCCACTGAGACACATGTTTACGGTAGTGTGACTATGCTACGGTAGTGCTACATAGCTTTATATATACAGTCCCCACCAGCTGTCCCCGCCAATCGTAAACCTAGTTTTCACTAGTTGTAATTACAAGGTACATGTTACTATTCGGCCAAGCTGATGACCATGTGTTCGTCATCCCGAACGGCACGACATCTCGCGGAGGGAAAATGCCCTAGTCTTCTTGCTTTCTTTCGGATCTGATTAGATTTTTCCCTGTACGAAACGACTAAAATCCACTCTACTAAGAACTTTAGTTGAGAGCCATTTTGTAGAGTGGGTTTTAGTTAATTCCTACAGGGAAGACTCTCAACTTAAGTTGTTTTGCCGTACATAAACAAAATTCATGGACTTCATAGAAAATTCACAATCTATCTATCTGTGTATATATATGTATATATATATATATATATATATATATATATATATATATATATATATGGGTCTTTTTACTATACCCACGCCAGTTACTTTTTAGAATAAGATCATAATATTTTGTTACAATATTGTAACAGGTGTTGCTAGGCTACATAAAGTTTATACATGAAAGAGGTTATAGATTATAAGACACGTTGAAGTTGTGTTTGTTGTGCTGTGTTGAAGTTGTCAAATAATGAATTTGTTTAACCTGAGTCGTGTGTTGAAATCGGAAGAAGTAGCGTATAAGCATTAATTTTTTTTTTTTTTTTTTACATTTGTTAAATAAATAATTTATTTAAACTAATTATTAGTTTAAATATCTGTTCTTCATAACTATTAACTTAATGATACGATAAATAACTGTGATAGTAATAAAAGTAACTGGCGTGGGTAAAGTAAAAAAAAGTCCGACTCGCAGGAACTGCGTCATCTTAGCGCGGTTCCAGTTTTTTTTTTTTTTTTTTTTTTTTTTTTTTTTTTTTTTTTTTTTTTTTTTTTTTTTTTTTTTTTTTTTTTTTTTTTACGGCACATCTACATCTAGGTCATTAGCGCCGACATCCAGGGTGTCGAGCCGTGGGATGATAAAATTCCTGCCGGAGGTTGGGAATCGAACCCACCATCTCCCGCTTATGAATCCAAGGCGCTAGCCATTAGACCACGGGAGACCCCGGTTCCTGTTCATATCCCTATTCTCATTTGAAAAGCATAGAATAGAAACAGATAATATTTTCCTGGGCCTGTGTTCAAAGGGTTTTATGGCTATACCTGGGGTCAGGTCCGCAAGGCCCTAGAATCCTCTTCTACCGATACTTCATTTCATACGTTTCAATGAATTGGAAAATATCAAATATTTTCACACATTCCTGTGTTCTTTTACTATAGTAATAATTCTACAGATAAAATCAATTAAAAAATAAAATAAAAAAACCAACAGCATAAAGGCAATTGAAAATATTCAAAAGACGTCATCGAATCTTTTTCTCTTGGCAAGCTATATTTCTAACAATGAATTGTTTTTCTTATTTTGCCTAATATGTTTTATTGTAAAATACATTATCCAACTATAAGCAATTAAAAAATAACAAGGAATGAAAACAGACAAAAAGAACAGTTCGAATAAGCAAAATCAATTACTTTAATGTTTTAAGCACTTATTTCTCCGATTGACATCGCCTAATCAAAACTTTCATCAGAACCTTTTTTGTAGAGCATTTAGTAAGCTTTCTAATGGTATTCTTTTGTTTGCCAAGATTTTCAACCTTTTTCGAGATATTAAGGAAAATATACAAAGTTACCAAAACTTTTTAAGTCTGTTAATAAAATATTTTATTCTAACCCTTCCTTAACTCCAAACGTAACCAAAAGTTCAACATATTAGTTTTAATGAAAGTAGAACATGCAGAAAATGTTTCAACTGAATCCCATGATTCTAAGTACCCAAACCAAAAACGGTATTCAAAAACTATTTTTCCAATTTTCTCGAAAACGGTTAAAGCTATCGCCTTGAAAATGGTTTCATTCGTTTTCCTACCCCAAGAAGCCTATAAAAAGAGTACTTACAAGCTTATGAACTCAAAAACGTAAGCGTTACGATTTTTTCTGCGCGAATTTCGCCCCAAACTCCATCTTCCAGTGGGCGGATTTTGCTGGTTAACGAACTTGACCTTTCATATTGGACGACTGATTTTTGTACCAAATTTCATCAACATCGGACCATTCGTCTTTGACCTAGAGAGCGAACAGGCAAATATATATATATATATAAAAATTTGAACCACCGTTATTTTCGGTCTCTAGGGGTTCTGAAACGCGAAATTTTCTTGTCGGCACTTCCGGATTGTTTCATTGTATCAACCTTATAAGCGGGGTTCCTCCCTATGGGGGAGGGAGGCACCGCGCTAAAAAGACCCATATATATATATATATATATATTTATATATATATATATATATATATATATATATATATATATGTATATATAAATCTATCAGCTGTATGTCTGTTTGTGTGTTCCTTGTACAGATCCACACCGTTTGGCCGATGTTAACCAAATTTGGCACACAGGTAGGACTAGATCTGGGGAGTGTCATAGGCTAGATAAAATCGTCTATGAGCTGGCTGCCTGTTTGTTCCTTATACAAATTCACACCATTTGACCAAATCTGGCATACAGAAAGGTCTCGATACGGGGAGTGTCATAGGCTAGGTCAAAATCGTCTATGACTCAGACAGTTCGCAGGTAACGGTTTTCGAAACGTTCGCTTTTTTAATATTACTTATTTGGTTTCTCATTTATTGTTTCTTTTCTAGATGCAGAAAGTAGGCGTAGCATAGCACGCCGGGTAATTAATTAGTCTTCATTAAAATAATGACAGTTCAAGAAGTAATCGAAGATAATGTTAATTTGACCCACTTAAAGGTTGCCCATTCTCGACTTACACAGAATTACTTAATAAAGAAGCAAGAAGAGCTACTATTTTAAATATGTAATACAAACGTCACTATAAAAAAAAATTCGTACTGCCTATATAAAACGACGAAAAGTGGAGGAGCAAAAAAAAAAAAAGTATTTCTTGAGTTAAATTTTTACTGTGTTTTAATCTTGAGGGGGCGAGGTTAGCTCAGTGGTAGAGCACTCGACTAATGAACTGGAAGACCAGGTTACCCGAGCGCGCACTAAAGATTTTTTCTTCTAGTGCTGTCATTTGAGGGTTGGATTTGGGGTTCCAGATCGTCCCTAGGCCAACCCAGCCTTTAATTAATTTATCAATGGCTACCTTGGTGCTAATGACTCTAGCAGTCGAAGGAGCAAGGGAAAAATCAGGCGGCCGCACCATCTCCCTAGTGTGCATTACGGTCAAGAATCAGATACCTCTACAGTATCTGCTCCTCTGGGCCCTTGTGGCCTGTTACGGGACTGATTTTTTTTTTTTTTTTTTTTATTCTTGAATTGTCAATGAATGAAACCCTATTCACTTGCTCCATACAGAAATTTTGTTAAAGGTGATATTATAATGTCGCTGTTGTTTTACCATCCAACTTTTTTAATAGAATATTTTGTGCTAGATTTATTTTATTTATTTATTTACATACTTTGCTTTTAGGGCATTGCCCTATACAAAGGGGTGTGTGCTTACTATTTAACAAATTAATAAAATTATCACTTAACAAAAATCAAAAGTAAATCAATAATAATTAAAAACAATAAGATATGCCATACTTAGAGCCTAAAACATCTTACATTTTCAATATTCTAAAGCAAATTTTCGAAGGTTTAGGGACGCTATTGTATAATAGTACACTTTTCGAGCTTGATACTCATTCAACTCTTTGATGAAAATAAACAGGTTTTCGGGAGAGATATTTATGTCTGGAAGGTAGGAGATTCTGTATGGATTATAGATTGGGCATGTTACTAGTAAATGATAAATATTCTCTAACTGATTACTATTGCAGATGGGACAGATTTCATTAGGGTTTATGGCAATTGTAGTATTTTTGTAGTTTAGTTTTATCATATTTGTATTAATTGTTCTAATTTGGGCTATTACTATATAAAATGGAAATGGGAGGTTCATATTTAGGTAAGCAGGTGTTTCGTGGTTTGGATTAAAAACAAGTCTATACATGGGACAAAAAGAAGACAAAGTGACGCTATTTTTGTCTTGGTCCAGTAAAATGGTTTTATACTTCGCCATTAATGTTTTAATTTCTCTTCTTCTTGCCAGTGAATTTGAGATATCAGTAAGAATAGCTCCAGTTTCGAATGTTTTAATAATTTCATCCACTTGTAGGAACCAGTTAAATTTAGTTCTTTCTGGTGATCTCTCTGCAAGCTCCTTTAATTTTTGCAGGCATATCTTTGGGTATCGCTCCGTAGGCATGTCCAGAACTTTGTGGCCGGAATTTTGTGCTACATTTCATTGATCGGAGTTTTTCACCCTTTAAAAGCACATAAAGGACAATCTATTTTATAACAGTGGCTGTCCATTAAAAACAATTAAATAATCGAAAACCTGTCAGACAGAATAACTTGAAGCGTGAAGATTGGAGTAAAGGGCTTATCCCAGCTTACCTTGGCAGCAATGGCTCTAGGATCGGGATGTATCAGAGAATATATTACTATAATTTTATTTCACCTTTCTTGCACTTTGAGTGGTTATTGTAATTTATGTGAAATATTTTGGATAGTATTAAAAAAATATATATTATTTTTGCTAGTTTTTTTTTCAAAAATCTCGATTCATGTTTTTTTTTTTTTATTAAGAATCGATTAACATCATTTGGAAGTCACAAAATTCAGCTCTTCTTTATAGAACGATTTCCCAAAGCATAAAAAAAAAAACAAAAAAAAAACTTGGTACTTTTTTATTCGGTCTTAACCAGATGTGGTAGGCATCGTGGACAGTATGGGAGAGGAACTCGAAAACCATAAGCGGGATTTGAACTACATATTTTTGTGTCCTAATCCGAAATTGTTAGTACTGAGATAAACTGCTTCAAATATTTTTTACAATGCATTTTTTTATTCAATGCCAAATCGATAGAATCAGTCGTTAAAAATATCCCCCCCCCAAAAAAACATAAATGTGAAATAGAGAGTAAAAATCGGCTCTAAGACCTCCTGTAATATACACACAGTATGCTTAGGCCGGAACTTGGCCTGACGCACTACCGTGCGCCTAGATATTGAATGTTTTCCTGTTTTGGGCCCAATGTAGCGGTAGACTCATTATTAAATTCCGAACATAATATTGGCTTATACCTACTATTTCATTTGAATCAGCTTATATTTTTATCTTTTGATGGTGCTATTGGATCCATTGATAACAGAACATATTCCTTTTGAACCCTTTATTTTCACCTTCCTTTCTATTTTTTTTTTTTTTTAAATTATACAGTTCGTTGGATTAATGTGAAATATTGTCTAAACATATCAAAAACAATCTCTGATTATAATAATTTAGTATTACATAGTGATCTACGCTAAATTAATTAAAAACCTAAATTATTAATAGATCCTTTGCCTATCCGTCTAATAACAGATCCTGCCTTCTCGAATCTCAAGTTGTCTCATCGAACTGCTAACGGAATTAAAACCTGACTTACACACCTAATCTCCTTTGGTAATCAGTCCCTAACTCTCAAAGCCAAATAAGTTTTAAGCCGAATTAGGACCAACCCTCTTAATGAAGTCTAGTATTTAACTGTACTATTTAATTATCTACAATTTGATTGTCTTCATTCTGATGATCGATTTGGTAAGCCAAAGGGTTATATTTCCTAGGAATTGCCGTCAGTAATTAACAAAGAGTTTAGTTGTAAAGCTCTCGACAAAAATGGTCGACTTTTGATTTTTAGCAGGGTCTATTTTATAAAAAAAAAATAACCTGCTGACTGCTAAAAGTGGCACAGAAGACTTTTTTAAGACTAATATAGGAATATCAGTGATATTTAGAAGACTCTTACAGAGATTTAGAGTTTTTTTTCCCAACCATTCGCTACTCATTTCACTGCGTAGTAAAACTATTTTCTAGATTCGGTTCTTGAAGAGTTATAACTCCAAATCCTAGGAAGCAACATGCGGGAATGTTGTACACTGAATTGAAAAGAATGGCGGGTAGACTGTTGCGACCAAGCAAACTTCTGGTCTGACTTCATCGTCAGCTCAACACGCATCCGGTAACGAGGCTTTAAAAATCTCCGTTATACATAAATGGATATATGGACGCCTTTAAACGGAAAGGAACCAAGGGCCATCTGTTCATTCTTTAGAGAATTGCGTTTAAAGTTTTTTGTGGGTGTAAAATTCCTTTATTACCTACCTGAAATGTTTCATTCATTTTCCCTTATTAAAATAAACTGTTGTTATGGTAATGGGGTTTTATTTTTATAGTTGTTGATAAAAATGTTGCTTGATTCCTTTCTGTTTATTACATCATACTGGATACACCATTTCACATTTTTTCTTGCTTTAATGACAACATTATATTTAAACCAGTTTTTTATTACTATATAAATTCTCCAATTTTCTACAAGATGGCGCCAACAAAAACTCAATTTCGTTAAAAATGGCGCTTGGTTCCTTTCCGTTTAAAGGCGTCCATATATATATATATATATATATATATATATATATATATATATATATATATATATATATATATATGTATCCTACTCCACGTATCAAGTGACCAATCAAATAAATTCACATTAACATGAATGTGTATGACGTAGGTCAAAAAATAGTACTTCCTTTTTTTTGTACCACTGTATTATCTGCTTGCCCTTCATGTTTCGTGGCCTACATGCCACCTCCGCAAAGCCCATTAAATCCTAAATAATTTTTGAATTATTATTTTAATTATTCCAATAAAATACTTGTCACTAATATGTCATTTATGGTTAGGTTTTGACATGACCATGAATAACGCCATATATATCCAAAAAAGTGAATATATATATATATATATATATATATATATATATATATATATATATATATATATATACATACTTCAGTGTGTACATACATCTCCAGCACTTATGCTCGGTCAAAGCCCTGGGCCTTCTAAAGAAACCGTCCCTACTCAAGCCTGTCACTGACCATCGTCCGCACACTTGAAACTCCCAGGATCAGTGGACTATTGCAAAATGTTTTCATATCTTCATTCTCCAATCCTGCTAGATACCAATTTGAAAATGGTTTACACTAAGAGTTTTGTATTAAAAAAGCCTAAGCAAGTTAATTTCGATCGCCGACCCAAGCCGATAATAATATTGTATACATTTTGGAACGTTTTGTTTTCGTTCAATTGACAGAGTTTTCATTATTTTCCATTTTGTTTCATTCCAAAGAAATATAATTTTCGAATATGTATTCATGAAACAATTCACTTATATAGTTAACCTTTAATATATAATAAAAAAAAAATACGTTTTTAGAAAATAGCCTATTATTGGTTTTAGGAAAATGCTGTCACAAAATGTGGTGAGCTATCATTCAGGCTGGTCTTCTACTACTACCACTATATATATATATATATATATATATATATATATATATATATATATATATATATGTATATATATATATATATATATATATATATATATATATAAATTTTATATCAAAAGGTCTGCTATTCTATCGACCCCAAGCCTCCGATTAAAGAGAGGAAGATATATTATAGTTTTCATGTAGTTTTTTTTACAAAACTACAAACAATTTTACACTAATAAAATTAATATAACAACACCAAAATGAATGATAATAGGAATATTGATTTAAAGTAGAAGAAATCTTATGAATATAAATATTACAAAACATTATATTATATATTATTAATAAGTGATCGCTATTATGGAGACTTTAGTCTTTCCTGGTGGTTCCTGTATGGTTCAATGAACCAGCATCGAGATTAGAAAGTGACCACTTATAAACAGAGGTATGGAAATGTCTGTAATATTCCAGAAAGCCAATGGTTATTCAGGAGATGTCTTCAAATGAGATTGTATAGTTTATTGCTGTCTAAGTAGGAGAATATTGTGTTTATGTATTGGCTGCTGTCCATCAACAATTCCTTCATCTCATGTGGAATATTTAGTTTGTGTCGTCTTCTGCATTCCGTAAGTAGGTGTTTTACCGTAAAGTCTCTATTGCATATATCACCAATTGGTTTGTTAAGTCATGAGATATTCGTGTCTTAGTGGTCTTAGATATTAGTCTTGTGTGGCCCTTTCACTCATGGGTCCAAATCAGATAATGGTGTGGGAGCAGCAGCTGTAATTGATGAAAAAATCATTACCAAGAAACTTAATGAAAATTGTAGCATATTTACAGCTGAGCTCTACGACATCCTTATTGGACTGAACAGCAATCCCAGAACAGACAGACGAGAAGTGATTTTATGCACTGACTCATTGAGCACACTACAGACACTAGCAGACAGATACTGTACGCATCCAGTAATAATAGACATTTTCAAAATTATTCACTCACATAACAAGCACATCACAATGTACTGGCTGCCAGGGCATGAAGGTTTAGGAAGAAGCTCCCTAGCAGACTCACATGCAAAACTATTTACAACAGAACTGCCTACAACAGAACTACCGACAACAGAACTATCTACAACAGAACTATCCACAACAGAACTATCTACAACAGAACTACCGACAACAGAACTATCTACAACAGAACTATCTACAACAGAACTATCCACAACAGAACTATCCACAACAGAACTATCTACAACAGAACTATCCACAACAGAACTATCTACAACAGAACTATCTACAACAGAACTATCTACAACAGAACTATCTACAACAGAACTATCTACAACAGAACTATCTACAACAGAACTATCTACAACTGAACCTGAGCTCGACCTATCAATCACACGTGAGGACTTGACCAATGCAATCAAACAAAATATTTTAAATTATCGTCAAGACAGCTGGACTCGACTAACCGACAATAAATTACGTAAAATCAAAACTACTACTCAGGAGTGGACATCCAGCTACCGAGACAACAGACGAGAAGAAGTTGAACTTGCTCGACTCCGAATCGGCCACACAAGATTAACACACGAATACCTCATGACAAGACTTGACAAACCAATTTGTGATATATGCAATACAGATTTCACTGTAAAACACCTACTTGCGGACTGCAGAAGACGACAAAACCTAAATATGCCACATGACATTTACGAATTGTTGAGAGACAGCAGCCAGTACATAAACACAATACTTTCTTACTTGCGGTGGCTAGGTTAGCTCAGTGGTAGAGCACTGGACTAATAAGCTGGAGGCCTGAGTTCAAATCCCGAGCAAGCACTAAAGATTTTTTCTTCTAGTGTCTTCGCTCATGGGTTAAATTCGGCCTCCCTGACCGTCCCTAGGCCGACCCAGCCTTTAATTAATTTAATATTGGGTACTATTGGGGGAAAATCAGGCAGCCGGAGCATAGTACTGACCATACTATCTCCCTAGTGTGCCGTGTGGTCATGAATCAGATACCCCTATAGTATCTGCCCCTCAGGGCCCTCGCGTCCTGTTACGGGACTGATTTTTTTTTTTTTTTTTTTTTACTTGCAGGACACTAAACTATACACTCGCATTTGAAGATATCTGCTGAATAACCAGAGGCTTCCAGGCATATAACAGGTATTTACAAAACTCAATTTAAAAAAATTTATGAATTAAATACCCAACTTAATGTTCATTAGACCATACAAGTACTACCTTGAAGGAGTAAAATCTCAGTAGATGCAAAGTACAATTTCCTCTCAAGCACAAAAGATTGAAAAATGTAAATTTATCCTCAAAATATATATTACTACTAGCTGACCCGGCGAACTTCGTACCGCCTAACAGTCAATTCTTTAATTTTTTTTTTAATACTTATTCTGCTATTTGGGACACCCGGACAGCTAGTAAGATAGAAAAAAAGAAGAAAACAACTTAATAAGTCGACAATTACATTATGTCAAAAAATAAAAATTATAAAACACTTAAAATTCTTTTAATAGTCACTAAAAAATCACAATCAAAATTACAATATCAGATTTCTTATTATGATACCTACTTATTATATTTCATTTTATTTTTACTTATTCTAAATTAAGTTTAATTTTTATTGTTGTACTTAATGGTACACGATATTTTTTGTTTCATTATCTGACGCGTAAATAAACAGAGCAGATGGTTTTCCAACACGGGTACAGGCAACATACCATAGACCATGCGAGAAACATGGGTTTTCTAGATTAATACCACAAACACTTAATGACTGCCCCTGGGATTTGTTTATAGTCAAACTGAGTTCATAGGTCCAATAGCAACACAGCTGCAGGCACTGTAATGAATTCACAGCAGCTCGATTCAAACTTGCACCATTATTAGTCGAATGTCGCGCTTCGCGGGTCTGTCTTAACCAAATTCTTTCACGTTCATTGCGATCTTCACGTTCCTGGGCAGTACGATTAGATTGATAATTAATTTGATGCGTTGCATTTCGGGTTCTTCTGCCTAAATTTGTCCGCCGCCTTATAGGAGGCATATTTAGTATGTTACAAACACACAACACTTTTGTAATTTTATAGAAATTTATGGCTTTTAGATATAGTAATATTATAGATGCACAGCAAAGAGATGTTTACATTTCAAGTGACATTTTACCACAGACAATTTACATTTTACAATAGTCAATTTGTTTTTGAGTAATGTTACCATCGAATAAATATTGACAAATATTGCCATTAATATTTATACGATACTAATGTCACTCAATTGTTTTGCCTTCCCAGAACCCCTCCACTAACACTTTATGGTGTGGTATTAAAGTTCAAATTGACCTTTAAGTATTATTACGAATCTTTTGTATGGGAATATAGAAAAGTGGAGTCTTTTTTACTTAGTTAATGCAAATATAAATTAATTTAAATTGCATTATTAACATGTGATTCTAATGTCACCTAGTGATTACATGTTCTTATTTATTTAATTTTTTTGCTTATACACAAATAACCAAATATGTTAAGTGTTAAAAATATTATAATTGAGAACATATGTTTGTATTTAAAAATGAATTTGCGTTAAGGAAGTAAAAAATACCCCAAAAGTGTTGTTTTTAGACTTTTTCAGGCGACTTTTTAAATTTTTCTCTCCGTAAGAACCATCCTCGTACTTCAAGGAATATTATAAAAAATGAATTAGCGAAATCGGTTCAGTTGTTCTCGAGATTTGCGCTTACCAACACATTTAGCGATTCATTTTTATATAATAGAAGATATACAAACACGTACGTTAACTGTTAAAAATATTATAATTGAGAACATATGTTTTTATTTAAAAATGAATTTGCGTTAAGGAAGTAAAAAATACCCCAAAAGTGTTGTTTTTAGACTTTTTCAGGCGACTTTTTAAATTTTTCTCTCCCTAAGAACCATCCTCGTACTTCAAGGAATATTATAAAAAAAGAATTAGCGAAATCGGTTCAGTTGTTCTCGAGATTTGCGCTTACCAACACATTTAGCGATTCATTTTTATATAATAGATAAAGAGATATATACACCAACGACTTGAAGTAATTCAGTTTATATTAAAGTATATATTGCCTGGTAACGACAAATTTTATTCTGTTTATATCTTATTGAAATAGTTGCCTTGCAAAATAATGGGCTATTTTTAAGCAGCTCTAAAACTGTATAAACCTTGTATAAACTGATAGCAGATGTGGTTTAAGGTTTTGTTTGTCTGACAATTTTATTTTTCCTGATCATGCTGGCGAGATAGAAAATGTCGGCCGATGACCCCGCCGAGGATAATGTACGTATTTATAGAGGTAATCAATCAATTGTATTGATATTGGCACCCATAAATACAATTTCATCGCGTGTTCATCAGAAAAAGCAGTCGGATGAGAAAGAAAAATTGTTTTTCAAATGTCAGCATTAGGGAAAAAAGAGTTATTTCCATCTAAAGAGATTTCATTTTGATCATAAAAATGCCATTTAGTGGAAAATAAAAGCCAGTCATTTATTTGTTGTAATAAATTGACCATAAGAACAGTGTTGGGCAAAACTAACGTTAGTTTACTAAACTAACGTTAGTTTTCTCTAACTAAAACTAAACTAATGTTGTATTTTTAGTTTTAGTTTTAGTTTAGTTTGAGATTTGTATAATTATTAATCATGTGGACTCCGTTCTTAGTATGGTAATTAGTTTACTTTAGTAATAGAGACCTTCATTTGTGATTTTAGTTTAGTTTTAGTTTTTAGTTTACTAATTTAGTTTATCAAAGAACATATGTTTGCAAATTACGAGAAAAAGCCACAATTTCTTATTCTTAAACAAGTTCTGTTAGTTTTAATAATTTATTTGATTATCGAAATAACATATGATTTATATTAATTCATGTTATTTTAGTAAAACTAAACTAAACTAAACTAAAGCTTTAATTTAGTTTTTAGTCAATTCCCAAAGATTTAGTTTTAGTTTTAGTTTAGTTAAAATCCATTAATTAGTATAGTTTTAGTTTTAGTTTTGTTTTAGGTTGCAATTTTTAGTTTATTCCAGAAAGTGAATTAAGTTTTAATTTTAGTTTTCGTTTTTAGTTTTGCCCAACATTGCATACGAGTCAATACATTTGTAATGGTCCAAAAAAAAAAAAAAAAATCCGGTTGCTTGACCATTTCAGAAAAAATTGATATTTTTACCATCAAATACTTATGAAATCAGTAGTTCTCTGACGGAAAACTAATTTTCTTAGGACTGGCAAGTCAAAGACTAATAACACAAACACCATTGTTTTCCGTACAGTTTGTTCTATCTTTTACGTCTTCTTCACTATTTGCATATTTTAAAGTCCAATACCTGAAAACAGCCATTGAAAACAACTGTTATATTTCTCAAAATGCAGTTTTTGAGGGTACTTTTTTTTGCATAAGGGGACGTATAAGTAGCTTATATTAAAGGTATTCTTAACCCTGATATTTGTAACCTTATTTCTTTTTTTATAAATTTTAAAACTTGCGATTTTTGATAACTTTGGGCTTTTATATATATATATATATATATATATATATATATATATATATATATATATATATATATATCTTTGGTGGGGGACTTGATAAAAATATTTTAATATGTTATAGTTCATTGTAACATGAAACTACTTTAAAAATTTCAACTTGTATATTAGAGTAATTTTTAATCTTCCTTCTCTCACATATTTTAATTTATATTTTTCACTGAAGCTATTCCATGCTATATATATATATATATATATATATTAATGCGTTTCGTTCTTTTAGGCTTAGGGTCGGAAAAAGTAGTACTTCCTTGTATCACACCACTTTATTTTTCATGCCCTACATGTTTCGTGCTTAATTCATTCGCACCTCATCAGGGGCACTTCTTGCTAAGAAGTCCTCCCGTCCCCTCATGTACCTTCCTTGGAGGCAGGGGTAATACTGTAAACATGTAGGGCATAAAAAATGAAGTGGTGTGATACAAGGAAGTACTACTTTTTCCGACCCTAAGCCTCAAAGAACGAAATGCATTAAGAAATATTTTGGGTCATCTACAAGAATAATAATATATATATATATACATATATATATATATATATATATATATATATATATATATATATATACAAACATACTCATTGGGATCGTTGTTGGCAGTTTAAAGTTTTTTTCATGAATGCAACTTCTATAGTTCTATTTCTTCGGAATGTTCTGAAAATGTCATTGCAACTACCACTTTTCCCCTAGATGCAAGAGAAGGTCAGAGCATACGCCCTAATTTCCTGGCTAATAACATGATTCTTAGGCTTGTTCTAGATGCGTGTCTAGGCGGCGGTCACACTCACACACACACACACATTCACGCGGCTTCACTAACATTAGCTAGAGAGACCTTGGTGGACAGTAAAAGTTGTTACGGTCCGTGGTCACAATTAGGAACGAGGATTGGGCTTTTGAGGGCTCTCTTTACGGTCTCAGTAAGAGGTTATATCGTCCCGAACAAGTCAAACTATCGAATATGCAAATCAGAGCAAACTAGAAAACCAACATATTCTATCTATTGGCGAATTGAAAAAAGTACGACTCGCAGGAACTGTGTCACGTTAGCGCGGTTCCATTCTTAACCCTAGTTTCATTTGGAAATCTTGAAATAGAAACAGTTATAATTTTGGTTAGACCTTTAATGAAATTCATTCATGGCCCAAATAGGCCACGGTTGAAAAGGATACACTTTCTACCTGACTTGGAAAAAAAAGTCTGACTCGCAGGGACTGCATCATTTTTGCGCGGTTCCGTTCTTATCCCTTATGTCATTTGAAAAGGTTAAAATAGAAACAGTTATTATTTTGGTCAGACCTTTCATGAAATAATTTATGACCCCAAATATCCAAATATGTCACGGTTGCAAGGGTACATACCTCTACCTGACAGAAAAATGTCTCCCTGGCCTTTTCAAGGTTCGCTCTAAAAACACACTTCTTACTGTTTCTTATTTACTTTTACGATAATACTAATTTTGCAGATAAATTCAATTAAAAAAAGCAATTAAAAAGGGATTTTTATCCTTAACCCCTTCAGGTCCGAATTTTTATTTCTTGATAAAAAAGTTTTATTTTCCTGCCATAGTTGTGTATTGCTCTTGTGAAGATTCCTGATTTTTTTCAGAATTTTATGGTCTACCTGACATGAGTTATGTAATGTCCAGTATACTGCACATTGGTACTCAAGTTTTTTTTTTTTTTTTTTTTTTTTTTTTTTTTTTTTTTTTACGGCGCATCTACAACTTGGCCATTAGCGCCGTGGTACTCAAGTAATGCGATTTGTGGATGAAAACCGAAATTCAAAATTTCGAAATATTAAAAAAAAAATATATAATTAAAGCAGTAATTTATTAACAATTTAAAAGAAATTAATTCAGAAAAAATAAATTTGAAAAATTATTCGTAAATATCATTGTAAAAGCTCAAATATCATAAGGTATTGTAAAAATAGATTAGAATTTTAGACATGAAATTGTTGTCAGCGCACAGTAATAATAAAAATTAATGAAATTGAAATATTTACAGTCTAGACTCAAAAAGAGATATTTGATTATTTAAAAAAACAAAACATAAAACTAATAAGAATATATTTTTTGAAAATCATGTGAACGGACAGATGATATTTTTGAATGGTTTGGGCGCCTTCTAGCCCATACCATTCAGAAAATGTTATTGATTATTATGGTACTAAAAAAAAAAACAATTCTAACAACATAAAAACAAAATATAACAGTAAATATTTGCAAAATAGATAACAAATATTGTTTCATGAAATATGAGGGTTGACTTCCCATGTACAGTATACTGGACATGGATTTTCAAAAATTCTTAGACACCTTATTACAAACTGTATTGATAAAATTGAACTTCCAAGCTTTAAAAAGTTCATGTACATTAAATTGGGAGGAGTTTTATTCACTAAAAAGAAACCATTTGGACTAAATATGTAAAGAAAAGTCAATAACTTTTAGAATCCATGACTGCCCGTGGTGGAGCAGAGAAGATTTTACACATAACCTTTCAAAATCGAATGGAATCAATTTATATTAGATGTCAAGTGGAAGACAAATACATAGAGCTTCAAACCAAAGTGGTAGTAAACATCTATCGACCATAGGCAGTGTGATACAAAGTAAAGAAGTTATGTCCAGCCGGCTGGACAATGGAACTGAAGGGGTTAATACATAGAGCTTCAAACCAATGTGGTAGTAAACATCTATCGACCATAGGCAGTGTGATACAAAGTAAAGAAGTTATGTCCAGCCGGCTGGACAATGGAACTGAAGGGGTTAAGGCTATTATTTTTTGTTAATTCAGTTTCTTTTTTATCATGCACAACTTTCTTATTTATTAGGCGGATTATCGCATATTTTTTAACTATATTATCGACTTTTCTATAGAAACGCCAGAACCTCTAATGTTTGATGAACCAACTGACTTATTATGCCTTTTAAGAGATACAAGATTTTTTTTTTTATTTTTCCAGCGATGAAAGCGGCATTGCTGATCCAGCGATGGTACCGTCGATACCTAGCCCGTATGGAAGTCCGGAGGAGATATACTTGGACCATTTTTCAGGAAATAGAGTACCAAGGAGAGCAAGACCAAGTGAAGGTTCGTATACAATAATACTTCTTGAAGCTTATTTTTTTTACTTTGGAACTATTTACTGTACCGATGTTTACAACATATTACCTACTTTTAGATTTTTATGTGTATTTTTATTTTATTTTTTGCACTTATGGGTTATTATATGTGGGGAGAGTGCCTTTGCCAGCCCGCACCATCGCGGGAGCAACGGTGAATGGGTTAACGTACAAAAAAAGTAAATCACACTGCTGCCGATTTTCAGCTTAACATAAGGAGTGTTTGTAACAAAATTAATGAGACCAGTTGTAACGTATAAGGCCGGCCACACACTATGAGGTAGACCGGACAGGTACAACATATTACAAAAATGTAATATAAAATAATTGGAGACTGAATAAGCTGTTACCAACTACCTATATATACACATATATATATATATATATATATATATATATATATATATATATATATATATACACGTTATATTGATATAAATATATATAACATTGTGCTTGATAAAGCAATCGTTCTTAAACATTATGAACGTTCAATAATGAATAAGATAATATTGGAGGGTCCCAGGTGTTGCCCTTGAGGGACTCCTCCGAAAAGGTAAATTTGCAGGGAATACGGCCATTTTACCACCCTACCACTAAATTATTCCCTGGAGAGACCAGGGCCTTCAAGGGTCGAGAACCTAGTCCTAGGCGAAGGGCGTGGATTGCTCTCTCTCTCTCTCTCTCTCTCTCTCTCTCTCTCTCTCTCTCTCTCTCTCTCTCTCTCTCTCCTTCTGGGATCTATATATTACAAACAAAGTTTAATTTTAGTGTAACCACGTTTCGCAGACAAAAAGTTGGTATCCATTAGAGAACCCGAACAAAAAATTTGTTTTTTGTATAAGTGGGCATAAAAATGTTAATCAAAACTACAGATAAACGAATATAAAAAATATCTAAAATTAACAATACTTATTGATTATAATATAGTGTAAAACATTCTGTAAGAGTTTATTGAATTGGTGCTTGGTTCTTAGGAATACATTTTTAAATTCAAAATTTTAATAAGAATTAGATTGTACTCAAATTTATTCTTTATTTAAAAATGATGTTGAAATGTTCAGAAAATTCGGTTGAGATATCATACTCTAGTTTAAAGAAAATTAATTTCTAAAATCAGTCGAGTAATAGGATACGAGAGCCTAGAGGGGCAGATACTGTAGAGGTATCTTAATATTGACTATACGGCACACTAGGGGGTTAGTTTGGTCATTACTCTGCTCCAGCCGTCTTATTTTCCCCTTTGCAGGTGTCCATTAAATTAATAAAAGACAGGGTGGGCCTAAGGACGGTCTGGGACCTCGGATCCGAACTTCGAATTTCTAGGTGGAATGATAAGGATTTTTTATATTAGCTTTAAGAGCCCACAATGGAATAATTTGCTCTCTTTAATGTTATTGGACTTACAAGTTTTTTTTCCTTATGTAGGTTTATTGTATACATATATATATATATATATATATATATATATATATATATATATATATATATATATATATATATATGTGTGTTTGTGTGTGGGGGGGGGCGAGATTGGCGCAGAGGTACAGCTTTCGACCCGGGGGCGCACTGAAGATTTTATTTTCTAGTGTCGTCGATCGATGATTGGATTTTGGGACAGTCGTTAGGCCTATCAGGCGTTTTTTTAATTTAATGAGTAACTGCAAAGGGTGCCGTGTGGTCATGAATCAGATACCTCTACTTCAGATAGCCCTCTGAGCATATCATTAATAGAAATATGTATGTACATATCTAAACACTTGTTTGGGTTGTGATTTTCGATATATGTCTATAATAATTATTCAACGAGTATTCAAAAAAAAAAAAAAAATTTGTCTAATGTTTTATTGAACATATTTTTTTAATTATGTTTTATTACAGTGTCTAAAGTCTTTCCTACTTGGTATCAGTAGCTATCATTATATTTAGAAAATATAAACAACATAAATGAAAGACCTTTTGAAAAACTAATGCTTGTTTAACCCATTATCCTTAGCAAACAGTGTTTATTTATTGTGAGTATCGCAACGGAGGCGACGACGAGCTCATTAAAACGACAGAATCAAAGGCAGTTAGTTATGGTCAATTGTACTAGAAAAAAAAAAAAAAAAAAAAAAAAAAACAATCGTTGTCCTAAAAATATGCAAACTACTAAAAATTATTAATCAAAATCATTATATAGAATAAAAACAAAAAGGAAATAAAAATATTTGCCAAAAATGTACGTTATATTTTTGAATAGATGTTTTCATGCTTTAAATGTGTTTGTGCGTATGGGCTACCTTCCGTCAGTAAGTCATGTAAGTCGTAAGGAATGGTTAGTTTGCTACGTTGTCTACAGTCAGTTAGTATATCTATATATATATATATATATAGATATATATATATATATATATAGATATATATATATATAGATATATATATATATATATATAAATCACGTGTCTGTCTGTTTTTCTGTTTGTTTGTTTCTTATATAAATCCACACCGTTTGACCGATTTTGACCAAACTTGGAATAATGGTAGGTCTTGATACGAGAAATCTCCTAGGCTAGGTCAAAAAAATCTACCAGCTGTCTGTCTGTATGTTTGTCCCTTATACAAATCCACACCGTTCGTCCGATTTTGACTAAACTCGGTACACATGTGGATCTTAATCTGAGGAGTGTCGTAGGCTAAGTCAAAAACGTCTACCAGCTGTCTGTCTGTATGTTTGTCCCTTATACAAATCCACACCGTTTGACAGATTTTGATCAAACTGGGCAGACAGATTGGTCTTGATCAGGGGAGTGTCATAGGCCAGGTCAAAAACGTCTACAAGCTGCTGTCTGTATGTGCTTTTTTTTTTTTTTTTTTTTTTTTTTAAATAAAAATCCACACTGTTAGACCGATTTTTACCAAACTTGGCATACATGTATGTCTTGATACGGGGGGGGGGGGTGCTATAGGTTAGGTGTCAAAGTCGTCTAGGACTCCCAGTTGGGAGGTCACGGGTTCGGAACAGTTACAGATTCGTGTTATTTGATTTTAATAATACCTATTTGGTTTCTAATTTATTTAGGCTTTTCTATATGCAGAAAGTAGGTGTAGCATGGCACGCCGGGTAACAGCTAGTGTTTGATAAAAACATATACCGTCAAGTAAACAGTGTTTTTTTAATTACCATTCTAATTTTACTAATGAAACGCTCCTATTGCTAATAACTTCATTTCATCTTCGCAATCAATTATTATTATCGCAATCAGTGTCTATTTTGCTTTTACCTGCTCGAGAGAATACAGCTATGTATATATTTATGTGCTTGTGTGTATTTGACAATTTGTACAGGAGATAACTTGAGTCTCTTGCATGTTGATATTTCAATTATCTCTCTGCAAACTAATCAATTCAACGGCTTATCAATAATTTGATAACATGTCAATCCATTTATTCATTGCTAGCTATATATCTGTACGTTGACAGATTGATAAATATTTATTGCAAATGTGCTTATAACGTAGACGGAATATTCATTGTATAATGTGTTTATGACGTGAAAGTAATAAATTTAGCACAATTATATCCGAAATATAATTCATTATAAATTTTATTATGAGGCAATCCCAGACCGATGCGATAGAACATTGAAAACCAATCTGTCCCACACGGAGCGCACACAAAGGTCACGCGGAGGTCTCACAGAAGCAGATGCTGTTGACTATAGAATACACAGTAGACTCTACAGTCTTCAGTACACAGTACATAGTAGACTGTACAGTACACAGTAGAATGTACAGTACACAGCAGACTGTACAGTACAAAGTAGACTGTAGAGTAGACAGTAGACTCTACGGTACAAAGTAGGCTGTAAAGTACACAGTAGACTGTAAAGTACACAGTAGACTATACTGTAGACAGAAGACTGTACAGTAGACAGAAGACTGTACAGTACACAGTAGAGGGGTCTACCGTGGTCTAATGGCTAGCGCCTTGGATTCATAAGCGGGAAGATGGTGGGTTCGATTCCCAACCTCCGGCAGGATCATCCCACGGCTCGCTGGTAAAATTCCTCGCTGCACCCTGGATGTCGGCGCTAATGACCTAGATGTAGATGCGCCGTAAAAAAAAAAAAAAAAAAAAAAAAAAAGTACGCAGTAGATTGTACTGTACAAAGTAGACTGTAGAGTACACAGTAGACTGTACAGTACACAGTAGACTGTACAATACAAAGTAGACTGTAAAGTACAAAGGAGACTCTAAAGTTCACAGTAGACTGTACAGTACACAGTAGACTATATAGTAGACAGAAGACTGTACAGTCCACGGTAGAATGTAGAATACAAAGTAGACCTTACAGTACACAGTAGACTGTACAGCAGACAGAAAACTGTACAGTAGACAGTCGACTGTTCTGTAGGGAGAAGACTGTGCAGTTCAAAGTAGACTGTAAAGTGCACAGTAGACTGTACAGTACACAGTAGACTATACAGTAGACAGAAGACTGTACAGTACACAGTAGACTGTAGAGTTCAAAGTAGACTCTACAGTACATAGTTGTCTGTACAGTAGAAAGAAGATTGTAAAGTACACAGTAAACAGTACAGTAGGCAGAAGACTGTATAGTACACAGTAGGCTGTAGAGTATACAATAGACTTTACAGTACACAGTAGACTCTACAGCCATCTGTTCATGAATGAGGTAAATCTACAGTGTAGATTTACCTCCCTCATTCATAAACTGAAGCACTCTATGGTGATTATTTGGTCAGGTCCACATTCCGGCCGTCTGATTTTCCATTTTACAGGGGCCCTGATTCGGACCCCCGGACGACGAGACTATTTTTTTTTATTCTATTTGTTTTTACTTGAAATTTGTACTAATTATAAAGTGTACAATGATGAAATATGTTGATACAGATATCGTTTTTTACATTAACTAAAACGGAAAAATTAAAAAAAAAAAAATCAATACTCAATTTGGAATCAGCCAACCATTGTCGGCACTTCCAGAGCTGTCAAAATAAATAGTTTAATGGTCATGACAATATCAGATAGGTACATTTTCACGAGGCCACTGTCTCTTAAATTGCCTGGGAGGATTGTCTGGATGGGATTGAGAAGATAAAGATAGACCTTCAGGATTAAGATGGTAAGATAATTTGGAGTGGAGCATTTGGAAACGGGTTATATCAAGATCAAGGGAAAATGGGATGTTTAGGTTATTATGGTATGTTTTTTGGGTACATTGAAATGTGTGTTGACAATTTTGCGGAGACCTTTTGACTGGAATGCTTGTATTCTGTTGGATGTTTTTGCAGATCCCCAGAGTTCAAGTCCGTAGGTCCATATGGGTCGAAACGACGACTCTAGTAGGCGCCCGAGTTTTGAATTGAGTTCCTTCGGATAATGTGCCAAGAGTCCAATCACTGAGCCAAGCTTTCCTCCAAACAATATGAGCATATGGACTTCCAATTAACATGCAAACATATTAATAATAGCTCCTTCGGAAAATGCTAAAGTCGTGCGCACCATCGCAAGCTCCATACGGTTGCAAAATGAAATCGTTACCATAACCTAGTACAAGATATGGACGTCATTAACATGTCAGTCCATAATTATGGATTTCTGATAAGAAGAATCAGTACGAAGGGTGTGCGAATGAACTTTGACGGTTCGTCTCGAATCATCCTTGTCATAAAAGATTTCCGAGAGGAAATTGGAAGGATTTTGAGGAAGAGGGAATATAGTTCGGTCCAGCTGTTAGTCCGATCGTGCGGATGGAATGTGCTGAGGGAAACATAAAGCTGAACGAGAGGAAGGACTCGGAAGGACCCTGGGGGTTTAGGGGTTACGGACCTTGGGGCTAGCTAGGGGTTACGAACCTAGGGGCAAATGCCCTCACTTTGCTCTCCGCTATTTCGTAGCTCTAGCAAAGTCCAAGTGGAACAAACATCTTCTTGTGAACATTTTAACCATTTGAAAATACACGGGAATTGTGCTGGTCACGCAGAATTCATTTGGCCAGAGATGCACACCCTATGCGGAGGTTATTTCGTTCCTTTCCACCCGACCATAAGCGTTATTTGTTCATTTTCCTCTGGTATTACCTCATTCTTCTTAAAGATAGAGTTTTTAAACACACGCACACATATACATAATTTTTTTGCTTGAAACTTTACTTCTTACTAGTATTTAATTTTTTTATCTTCCTCTTTGGGCACTAGTAGCAAATTAAGAGACTGATTCTTTTAAAATCATATAGCATATAAAATACTTTATTAATTTAATGTTATTTCACATAACGTAAATTGTATTCCAAGTACTAGGTTGCTGGCAGAGAAGGAAGATCTTCGGTAAAATGAAAAACGTCAGTTTCCTTCACAAAAAAATGTATGTATGTAAACTCGAATCGGTTTCAGCAGCTCTTGCTACCATGTTTAGAGCTGTGACAAAAATAAATAAATAAAATATAATTTGTTGCTTATCATCTTACATATTATTCTATTTATAGTTGGCAGAAGGTCAAATTAAAAAAAAACACAAAAAAAACGCTCACTTTCTTAGCTACTCCTTTATTGCGCTCTGCATGTTTCGTGTGTCTAGGATATTTCGTGTCTCTATGACGCCTACTCAGGAGCACTTAAACTAATCTCTCTCTCTCTCTCTCTCTCTCTCTCTCTCTATATATATATATATATATATATATATATATATATATATATGTGTGTATAAATCACGTGCCTGTCTGTTTGTCTGTTCGTCTGTCGTTTGTTCCTTATACAAATCTACACCGTTTGACCGATTTTGACCAAACTTGGCACACAGGTAGGTCTTGATACGGGAAATCTCCTAGGCTAGGTCAAAATAGTCAAATTTCAAAATTTGGTCAAAAGGTCAAATGTTTTGTTCAAGAAAAATTGGCTACACTGAACCATTCAGATTCTGACGGCCATTTTGAATCGATAGCCATTTTGAATAATGTCCCAAATTTATTTGTTGATGTTCTTGATAATTAGAATAACTCGAACTCATTGATGACTTTACATCATTATATAATCATGTAATGCAGTTTATTTCAATTTTATATCAACAGTCACTGACTATGTAAGGAGAGCTGGCCTTTCTTTGATAAGAGCTATCCACTTGCAGGCTGTGGTGCTGGCCTCTGCCGGCTGTTTTATGAATTGATGTGGTGCAGGCCTCTTATAGACAGATATAAACAAATGATACGGGGAGAGTCATAGGCAGAAAGTAGGTGTAGCATGGCACACTGGGTAACAGCTAGAATAAAATAAAATGAAATGTCATTACAGCCTACACCACCGGGAACCTTCCACAGGTAGGGCCACGTCTAGACTGATAAGATCAATCATGTCTACCAGGTATCAGCTGTTCAAAATCGATAGGTTTAGTGTAAATGTCGACATATTGATACGACATATTAATATTAACATTTTTTTTAAAAACTACACGTAAATAGCAGTAATAAATAATTTATCACAATATTTTTGTTGTGTGAACAAACAAATAGACACATTAAAAAAAATAGCCATAATGATTAAAATAAAAGAAAATATATAAAGCTCTTGAGAGCGAATGACATTATAACGAGTTCAGCTTCATGGTCACAGCCCTGAACATGGTAGGAGAATCTGTTGAAAGTGCTTAGGGCGAAAAATTAAATTTGTTGCGAAGGAATTTGATGTTTTTCATTTTCCCGTTAATTTTATTATTCTACTATATAATAGCGCCACCGTTCAAATAAAACGAGGATCCGAAATTACTTCTAAAATAAAGGCAACCGAAGGTCTCTTTCAGGGTGAGGTTTTGAGTCCATTTCTGTTTGCTTGCTTTCTGTCAGATATAGAGGTGTTCTTCAGAAACAAAGGAGCTAGTGGTTTAAGTATAAATGGGAATGAAGATATTATAGTATTATTGTATGCTCATGATTTAGTTATTTTGGCGGACTCCCCAGTTGACCTTAAAAAGAAATTAGCTATCTTAGAGAAATATAGCAGCTTGAACTCTTTATCGGTTAATATATCAAAATCAAAAATATTGAAATTTCACAAAGGCAAATACAAAAATGACTCCAAATTCTATTATTCTGGTCAAGAAATTGAGCAAGTCAAGAAGTTTGTTTATCTTGGTGTTTTGTTCTCGTCGTCAGCACTATTTCTAGAGGAAACAATTTATGCAATTACAAAATTTAAATCTGCAATATCTACTGTTTTCAAAATTTTGGTAGGGTCTAAATGTCACGACTGGGATGCCACAACTAAACTCTTCCATGCATTGGCTAGATCCAATTTAGTGTATGCAGCTCCAGTTTGGTCTTTGAGGTATCTGAGATATTTGGAGCAAGCAGAAACTGGGTTTTACAAGAAATTATTTCAACTAATTCGAAGTACTCCGAACTACATGATTCGAATTATGAAATCGATGCTTTCGTGGCTCTATAAAATTTTATCTATGCCCAAAGATAGATTACCAAAAATATGTTATAATCGACTATTAGCACTAGACCAAACCCCATAAACAATGTTAAATTTAATTGGGTATCTCAAGTCAAAAATATATTTCATTCATTGGACCAAATAAATATCTAATTAACGCAGGATCCAAATGTAATTAAAGGAAACATTCGTAATATCCTGGATGCTTATAAAACTGCTGGACAAAATAGAGATCTCGATAAAATGAGAAATTCAGGATATAGTCCAATATATAAATTTATTACACCATCCACGGGACATCCTCATGACTTTTTAACGTGAAGATTACCTTTTGTAACTCTCAAAATTATTGCACAACTCAGGACTACTAGCAACTTTAATATTAAATTTTGTATTAAAAGTGTTAATTATAGCATTAATCCTAAAGAAATGTGTATCCTTTGTAGATCGAATGCTTATGAAGATTTGCATCATATTATGTTGCACTGCACAATTTACTCGCCTATCAGAAAGCAATATCTACCATTGAAATACCCAGCAGATAACGTTCAATTCCATGAGATCCTAAACAGTGCCTCAAAAGAGGATTATTTCAAAATATTTCTATACCTTAAGAATATGTTAAAGCTCAGGGCTTCACTGCTCGGAGAATAATTCTACTTTGTTTTGTTATTGTTTGAATATTCCTATTTTTCCTCCTGTTTATCTATTTTTAAATATATTATAGAGTATATAAATATAAATAACTAGGCTATATACAATATTTTTTATGTATTATGATTGCCAAAACAATATTTATTTAAATAAATGTAAATAAGTTATTTTTGTAAATTATTAAGTTAAAAATATTATTAAGATATTGGTGCATGTTAAATAAAAATTAGATTAATGCATGACCCTAGTAATACTAACATTAGTTATACTAATCACATTATATAAGGCCTACTCCTCGCTATGGGGAAACCTTGTAAGCGATAAACAAAATAATAAAAAATATTATTCTACAAATTTTAGCTCTTAGTACATTTAACATTTTTTTTTTTTTTTTTTTTTTTGGTTTTGGTTGATTTTAGTTTAGATTCTTCAAGGGATTCATGTTAAAGGGTTATCTTATCCAAGAATGACCCCTATAATCGTCCAGAGACACCCCGAGGTAAGGACCACGATAAACCATGAGATTAAAGCTAGGAGGACACTGGACACTAGGTAGATAACGGGCGGGCAGTTGTAGCTGTCATGACAGGACAAAGGATGTCGCGCCAGCTATCTCTGCTTGTGCATTCTCTCCGAGTCCTGCAAACTAGGTGTAGTTGTAACTGTGTAACTAGTCCTCCAACCATATAAACCCAAACATGATCCTTAATTATTGTTTCGGACTACATGAATGTATGACAGCTAACATTAGGGGAGCGCGGCGGTCAAAGTGCCGATTTTACTAAAACATAAGTTTGTGCCATGACTGGCCTACTCTCCGATGCGAGCTAATATATAGACAACATTTACAATTACTTGAATAATAAAAACTTATTTGACAGAATATGACGACCATACAATAATGAATAATTATTCATCTTTCTAACAGAAAATCTATATATATAAAAATCACGTGTCTGTCTGTTTTTCTGTTTGTTTGTTCCTTATACAAATCTAAACCGTTTGACCGATTTCGACCAAACTTGGAATAATGGTAGGTCTTGATACGAGAAATCTCCTAGGCTAGGTCAAAATAATCTACTAGCTGTCTGTCTGTATGTTTGTCCCTTATACAAATCCACACCATTCGTCCGATTTCGACTAAACTCGGTACACATGTAGATCTTAATCTGGGGAGTGCCGTAGGCTAGGTCAAAAAAATCTAGCAGCTGTCTGTCTGTATGTTTGTCCCTTATACAAATCCACACCGTTAGACCAATTTTTACGAAACTTTGTATACATGTATGTCTTGATACGGGGGGTGTTATAGGTTAGGTCAAAGTCGTCTAGGACTCACAGTTGGGAGGCCACGGGTTCATAACAGTTACAGATTCGTGTTATTAGATTTTAATAATACTTTTTGGTGTCTAATTTATTTAGGCTTTTCTATACGCAGAAAGTAGGCGTAGCATGGCCCGCCGGGTAACGGCTAGTAAGTAATATATACCACTGAGATATATACATTCCAAAACAGTAGAACTTGGATAATTCGAACCCCTAGGGACCGATAAAAAAGTTCGAATTATCCAGAATTCGAATCAAAAAAGTTTTTGAAAATAAAGGGGTAAAAAATCAAATTTCATATTTTCACATTCTTTAACTTAAAAAAATACATACATTTTATTTAGACAATAACAAACATTTCATAAATTGATGATTACGTACATAAGTAATAAATAATTTATCAAAAATGTAAAAATAAAAGTCTATTGTTTTGAAAAAAAGTAATTTTCATGGGCAAGAACCTTTTTCTTTATTTTTCAGGTGAGTTGATAGTGTTAGTAGGAATTCCTTGGAATTTTTAGATTTTTTCTTTATTCCTTTTTCAATTTCTTTAATCACTGCTATTTTCTCTGACAACGTTAAACTTTTACAACTTCTAGGCTTCGACATCCTAAATCAACAACTACACTGTACACGAGAAATTCAAGGCACAAACAATACAACATATCTAGGCGCTGACTGACATAACTGAGTAAGAAATGCAAATGGGAGGGATGGTTGGAGGAAATTCTAGGATAAAACGACAGGATGGAACTATAACAACCCCTGGAAGGGAGGAAGCGTGACCCACCACTTTGCAGAACTCCTAGAGTCCAAGAACTAGACTATGAAACCGCCCTGCTTCTTGTCCAGGAACCCCTACATCCGTATCTTACTATCCTTCTTAACCAATAGAAGAATATTTTCACAAGATTTAAGATCGACCACTTCCCATTGGAGGTAAAAACTCGTAAAAAATTCGAATTATCCAAAATTTAATTCGAATTAACCACGATTTGTTTACATTGTTTATGCCCTAAATTCTAGGGACCGAGAGAAATATTCGAATTAACCACGATTTGTTTACATTGTTTATGCCCTAAATTCTAGGGACCGAGAGAAATATTCGAATTAACCACGATTTGTTTGCATTTTTTATGCCCTAAATTCTAGGGACCGAGAGAAATATTCGAATTAACCACGATTTGTTTACATTGTTTATGCCCTAAATTCTAGGGACCGAGAGAAATATTCGAATTAACCACGATTTGTTTACATTGTTTATGCCCTAAATTCTAGGGACCAAGAGAAATATTCGAATTAACCACGATTTGTTTACATTGTTTATGCCCTAAATTCTAGGGACCGAGAGAAATATTCGAATTAACCACGATTTCGAATTATCGAAGTTGGAATTATCCATGTTCCACTATACTACACAAACGCACTGATGGACTAAGAATAAAAGTAACTCTTAACATAGTCAGTACAGATACTCTAGACAATTTATGTATTTTTTTCTTTCTTAAAAATATTGGTTTAACTGTTTTATTGTCTTGTAGCGAGAATAACAATAAATAAATAAACAAGATCGTACTTACACTATGAAGTATAGGCTATATGTATAAGTTTCCAATGTACCTGATTTAATGTAGATTTTAAGGCGTTTCCTCCCTCCATTCATAGGGAGAAACCCGCTTATGACGTTGACCACAAATGGTCCAATTTTAGTTGAATTTTGTACGAAAATAGGATTTATGAACAAAATAGTAACCTATTAACTTATTTAGTGCAGCACCACAATAAGGGCAATAAGCTTTTCCATATTTCCTAAAAATCTTAGATATAATTTATTTTTTGGTAAAAATGAATGTTACCAAAACAAATTAGGGAATTGTATTCGGAAATCTCCCAGAAAATAAAAATAAAACATAAAGTAAATTAACAAATAAAGTGCTTCTCAGGTAAAAATTGAGGGCTATAAAATAAACAGTAAACAGTAAAGTTTTTATTTTATTTTATTTTTTTATTTATTTATTTTTTTTTTACGGCGCATCGACAAATCAGGGCCATTAGCGCAGACATCATCCAGGGTGCAGCCAGGAATTTTCTCAGCGAGCCCTGGGACGAGAAAATTCCTGCCGCCACACAGTGGGACGAATGACCAATCTAGGTGGAAAAAATGCATGTTCGGAATTGATGAAACTGTTGTATTTAGTGTATAGGGAAGTAGTTCTTGGAACCGTATTCGAGGTTGTTTTGATTTTAGCAGGCGAATTCCAAAGTAAACACAACGCTGTAAATAGTATTTGATTCGACGGGTTACTTTTGGTTTAAACTATTCAATCTTTCAATTGAGCTTCGTACATCATCGTACTGATATTTTTTTCATTTTTAGTTTTTTATTAGTGAATATATACTACTGTTATTCAAGCAAGTGATTCTCCAAATAATTAGTTTATATTTTGACCCATTATTGCAATTTTTTTTAACATGCTTTAAAATAAGGCATTTTTAAAACTTAAAAGGACTTTTACTAAAAAGTACCCCAAAGTACCCCTGTGAAATTTATGATACGGGTTACTTAGAAGGTATATGAGATAAAATTGAAACATTTAGCTGCTTGGTGCTAATGACCTCAGCAGTAGATGCACCAAAAGAAAAGGAAAAAAAAAAATTTAGCTGCTTTCGTCTGCTTATGTGTTTTGTGGAAAATAAATTCCATTTCCGCGAAGGAAGGAATTTAGTATTTGGTGAAATTGTAAGGATGTAGATTCAATATATATCGCCATATTTGGAAACGTTTGAGATAGCAAATATTATTCCAACGTTTTCAGCTACATTAAAGACTCATTTAAAATTAAAAATTGCGAAAATGAAAAAGAAATGGCACGAGGCTGGAAGATATCCGGACAGATTTTTTATTGAAAATAATGATTGGCTAGACAGTATGTTCATGTTGGAATACTTGGTTCAAAAAATTTTACCATCTACTTGTCTGTCGCTTTCGGTCGCTCTATTAAACGATTCGATGACTGCTTTGTCCGGGGAAAGTTAAATAAAGTTAAAGTTATTATAAAGTCACGCAGTACGAAAAAATTAGCATTCGCCATAGAAGAATCTGTTAGGAATTCGTTGAAGATTCGACGCTAAATCTTATCAAATTTGTAACTCAAATGAAAAGAATGATTTAGTAAAGCTAATCATATGTGTCTTTTTTCTAATAAAGAGGTACTTTCTTTGATAGACTACTCTTCTTTGATTTCTTTGAGGTAGACTGCAAATTAACATAGCATACTTATCTTAAAGCTTGAAAGCTAGATCTAATAATAGCCCATTGTATTTACAAATCATCCGCCCCCCTCCCCTCAAGAATCCAAACCCAAAGGTAATTGTCATCCTTCATCGTGTGATATGACCGTTACTGAAACATTCCAAACCATAAACCTCCAGGTTAGTTGAGTGTTTTTGATTTCAAGTCTATTGTTTAACAAATATAAAGATGTAGCTGATGATTTGTTAATATGTGTATTTATTACGAATTGATTGCAAAGTGCTTTAAACATTTTATTAGTTCATCGTTTTTTGTTGTTGTTTTTTTTCCTTTTCTTTGTCTTTTTAGTACGGTGCACCAAAATCTAGGCGATTAGCGCCGACATCCATGGTGGAATGGGAAATTTTTTCAACGAACCGAGATCCTGCTGCAGACAGGACTCGAACCCACCATCTCCCGCATTAGAATCCAAGGCGCTAGCCTCTAGACCACGGGGAGACCCTCTTAAGTGTCTATTCTACATTTAAATGAGATGAACGTATCCATTTAAGTAATACAGAATTTTTTCCTCCTAGATTGCTCATTCGTCCCTCTGTGTGCCGGTGGGGATCGAACCCACCATCTCCCGCTTATGGATCTAAGGCGCTAGCCACTAGACCACGGGAGACCCCATTTTTATATAGGCAGCCTTCTGCAAGTAGTTTTTGTAGATCGTGTCGAATGAGTTTGTCTCGGAAATCAAAGTAATTCTAAGTGAAAGTGTATTGTGAAGTTTTTTTTTTCTTTCCGCCGATTCCTATATTCAGGAAGTGTGCCGGCCAAACAAAAATAAGTATTTACTGTGTAGGTAGAAGATCAATGGATAAAATACCAAAATAAGTATTTACTGTGTAGGTAGAAGATCAATGGATAAAATACCAAAATAAGTATTTACTGTGTAGGCAGAAGATCAATGGATAAAATACCAAAATAAGTATTTACTGTGTAGGCAGAAGATCAATGGATAAAATACCAAAATAAGTATTTACTGTGTAGGCAGAAGATCAATGGATAAAACACCAAAATAAGTATTTACTGTGTAGGTAGAAGATCAATGGATAAAATACCAAAATAAGTATTTACTGTGTAGGCAGAAGATCAATGGATAAAATACCAAAATAAGTATATACTGTGTAGGCAGAAGATCAATGGATAAAATACCTAAATACGTATTTACTGTGTAGGCAGAAGATCAATGGATAAAATACCAAAATAATTATTTACTGCGTAGGCAGAAGATCAATGGATAAAATACCAAAATAAGTATTTACTGTGTAGGCAGAAGATCAATGGATAAAACACCAAAATAAGTATTTAATGTGTAGGCAGAAGATCAATGGATAAAATACCAAAATAAGTATTTACTGTGTAGGCAGAAGATCAATGGATAAAATACCAAAATAAGTATTTACTGTGTAGGCAGAAGGTCAATGGATAAAATACCAAAATAAGTATTTACTGTGTAGGCAGATCATCAATGGATAAAATACCAAAATAAGTATTTACTGTGTAGGCAGAAGATCAATGGATAAAATACCAAAATAAGTATTTACTGTGTAGGCAGATCATCAATGGATAAAATACCAAAATAAGTATTTACTGTGTAGGCAGAAGATCAATGGATAAAATACCAAAATAAGTATTTACTGTGTAGGCAGAAGATCAATGGATAAAATACCAAAATAAGTATTTACTGTGTAGGCAGAAGATCAATGGATAAAATACCAAAATAAGTATTTACTGTGTAGGCAGAAGATCAATGGATAAAATACCAAAATAAGTATTTACTGTGTAGGCAGAACATCAATGGATAAAATACCAAAATAAGTATATACTGTGTAGGCAGAACATCAATGGATAAAATACCAAAATAAGTATTTACTGTGTAGGCAGAAGATCAATGGATAAAATACCAAAATAAGTATTTACTGTGTAGGCAGAAGATCAATGGATAAAATACCAAAATAAGTATTTACTGTGTAGGCAGAAGATCAATGGATAAAATACCAAAATAAGTATTTACTGTGTAGGCAGAACATCAATGGATAAAATACCAAAATAAGTATATACTGTGTAGGCAGAACATCAATGGATAAAATATCAAAATAAGTATTTACTGTGTAGGCAGAAGATCAATGGATAAAATACCAAAATAAGTATTTACTGTGTAGGCAGAAGATCAATGGATAAAATACCAAAATAAGTATTTACTGTGTAGGCAGAACATCAATGGATAAAATACCAAAATAAGTATTTACTGTGTAGGCAGAAGATCAATGGATAAAATACCAAAATAAGTATTTACTGTGTAGGCAGAACATCAATGGATAAAATACCAAAATAAGTATATACTGTGTAGGCAGAACATCAATGGATAAAATACCAAAATAAGTATTTACTGTGTAGGCAGAAGATCAATGGATAAAATACCAAAATAAGTATTTACTGTGTAGGCAGAAGATCAATGGATAAAATACCAAAATAAGTATTTACTGTGTAGGCAGAAGATCAATGGATAAAATACCAAAATAAGTATTTACTGTGTAGGCAGAACATCAATGGATAAAATACCAAAATAAGTATATACTGTGTAGGCAGAACATCAATGGATAAAATACCAAAATAAGTATTTACTGTGTAGGCAGAACATCAATGGATAAAATACCAAAATAAGTATATACTGTGTAGGCAGAACATCAATGGATAAAATATCAAAATAAGTATTTACTGTGTAGGCAGAAGATCAATGGATAAAATACCAAAATAAGTATTTACTGTGTAGGCAGAAGATCAATGGATAAAATACCAAAATAAGTATTTACTGTGTAGGCAGAACATCAATGGATAAAATACCAAAATAAGTATTTACTGTGTAGGCAGAAGATCAATGGATAAAATACCAAAATAAGTATTTACTGTGTAGGCAGAACATCAATGGATAAAATACCAAAATAAGTATATACTGTGTAGGCAGAACATCAATGGATAAAATACCAAAATAAGTATTTACTGTGTAGGCAGAAGATCAATGGATAAAATACCAAAATAAGTATTTACTGTGTAGGCAGAAGATCAATGGATAAAATACCAAAATAAGTATTTACTGTGTAGGCAGAAGATCAATGGATAAAATACCAAAATAAGTATTTACTGTGTAGGCAGAACATCAATGGATAAAATACCAAAATAAGTATATACTGTGTAGGCAGAACATCAATGGATAAAATATCAAAATAAGTATTTACTGTGTAGGCAGAAGATCAATGGATAAAATACCAAAATAAGTATTTACTGTGTAGGCAGAAGATCAATGGATAAAATACCAAAATAAGTATTTACTGTGTAGGCAGAACATCAATGGATAAAATACCAAAATAAGTATTTACTGTGTAGGCAGAAGATCAATGGATAAAATTCCAAAATAACGAAATCGTCTATTTGTGCTTCTACATGTTTCGCAACATTGGAAGTATGTGTATAGACTCGGAAAACTGACATGGACTTATAATAATAAAATAAAAATAGGTTTAGAAGGATAAAAGACAAAATGACTGAAAAATAAAGATAAAACATACAATATACATATATAAAAGCTAAAAAATTATTAAACAAAACGTTAAAAATGTCCATGATAATAAAGCAGCTCTTGCTAATTATGTTATCCAAAAGAAACATATATTTGACTTTGCAAGTGTAAAAAACATACATAAAGAACGAAACTTGATTAAACATTAAATAAAATAAAATATACATATAAGAAAAAATAGAAAAAAGTTGTGAATAAGAAAACTGAAATAAAAAAATTTAGGTATAAATATTTTCAATTATCGGATAATGAATAAACATGTGTTTATCTATAAGTAATGTAAATTGAACAGTTTTTAATTCAGTAACTAACCTTCTTCCTGGTAATAGAATTTAATGTTTGGGTTCTATCGATATTTTAAACAGCTGACTACAAATACAGCTGGTCGTTGCTATATTGATCATCTTCATTTTTGACATACCATTCTAGTTGAAGGTTCGCGTACGTCGAATTTGGCTGTAATTAGTTTTTAGGCCCCTGAAGAGGCATGTGATAATGCGAAACTTTACCTCCTTTTTAAGCAAAAGACATTGCTGAGATTTTTGTGTCACTGTTTATTTTTTTTAAATATATTTTTTTAAAGAATGCTTAAAAAAATGTTATAAAAAAGATTAGAGAGGTGGGATTTAAAGGATATCTGGAAGGACAATGATGGAGGACTTAGTAGAAGTGAAGGATGGGACTAGCTTTGTCAGATGTGGGCGGAAGCTGGATACCAACCAACCTATATCATCTTCCTTTTCGCCAAAATGTAGAAACAGATTGCTTTTTCTACAGATTTGTCGAGAAAACAAAATTATATGTATAGAGATACAGAATTCCACGGCAATTCCTTTTATGGTACCTGGCTGACGCATCCGTCGATGAAGGGTTTATAGAGAACATTTTTTCGTTCCAAGGCAGGGTTCAGAACATGTATTCATTCTAACCGAAGCACAGTGGTGCCAGAGCGGAAAAAAATCAATTTTCGAAAGCTGTGATTTCGATTATTTAGTTTGTGATTCTCACACTATATTAGCTACAGAATCTAGGAACAACATACTTTCCCCCTCCGCTTCAAGGTTATTCCCATTAATTTAGGCCCAAAGTCTGATTAATGGAAGTTTAACCAAATTACACACAACTATAAATAATTAATATGTACTTTCAAAAGAGAGAGAGAAAATAATTATCTAATTTTTTCCCTGCTCTACGATGGCCAACCAAGCCACACATCAGTAAAACTGTGTCACAAAAAATTAGAGCCCATTACAACGTTATAAGTTACGAATTTTATGTAAGCATTGAGAACAGCTATGATTACAAAGAGATCTCCACCTTCCTCCGAGATGAGAAAGGTCACATTTCAAACTAGACATGTTAAAGTAAAGATTAGAACAAAAATCATCTGCTTTTATTTGCTTATCCGATCATAACACCGGAATGAAAGGAAATTTATTTTTTTATTGAGAGTACACAACAAAGGCTATTTACTCTTAAAGTCTATGTGCGAACAAAGCTAAATGTTTCTTATACTATTGAATCTAGAAGGAAATCAAATGAAAAAAAAAATAAAAAATACAAAAAGATACTGTAGTAGCAGAAAACATAATAAATAAATAAAATAATAATAATAAAGACAAATAAATAATAAAAAATAAATAAATAAATTAATGGGAGGATTTATATAAACGTTTGAACTTATTTTTATTTTTTACATATTTTAGAATATTATCAATGTGTGTACTGTCCTGTTTAAGCAATTCGTGTAAGTCTGTGTTTAAGTCTATGTCTTGTCTTTCCCTGCAGTCTGTAAGTATGTGTTTGATTGTTAAAGGAACGTTGCAAAGTGTACAAATCGGTTTGTCCTGTCTTGTCATTAAATATGAAAGGAAATGATTAGAGTAGGCCTTTATTTGTTGCACTATCTAGTTTGGCTCAGTTAATACATGTCCCAAAGTCAAAACACTTTTAATTCGAGTTCATTCTAGGTGCTAACGTTGTTTAGTCATGAGTTATCGTGAGTTAAAATGAAATACCGCGATTTGTGGGACTACTTTTTGGGTGGTACAAACTTCGACGTATTCCTTCAAAACATCACCCTGAATAATTTTAATCTACACTCAAAATACTTGTTGCATTTTGTTTTGATGAGTTTAACCTATTCCGAAAATCTCAAAAATTGTTAACGCCCCAATAGGCTATTACTTTTCGTTTAGCTAATCAATTTACTTAAAAATTTCCACAAAACAGTTGAACTTGATGTATTGTTTTGTTCTGAGTCGAATGCGACCAGTTCAGGTTTCTAGGTTAATCCTTTCTCGAGGTATTGAAACTTTCCTCTTTTTGGCCTTTCGGCACCACTGTGCGACGCGTCACAAATCTGACCAAAAACCTGCCAGGCGTTTATAAAAATAGAATTATAAGTTCAATTCAATGATTAAATTCAGTTGTACATGTTTCATGCTCTTTAGATACGACTTCAGGAGCTAATTATTCATTGTACTTCTACAAAACAGCCTAATGCCTAATTAAGGTAAACCTTTGCATACAATGAGATTTCTACCTAAATCGTCAATAATATGTCATTAATGGGGTCTCCCGTAGTCTAGTGGCTAGCGCGCTGGATTCATAAGCGGGAGATGGTGGGTTCGATTCCCACCTCCGGCAGGAATTTTCTCATCTCAAGGCTCGCTGGGAAAATTCCTCGCTGCACCCTGGATGTCGGCGCTAATCACCTAGAAGTAGATGCGCCGTAAAAAAAAAAAAAAAAAAAAAAAAAAAAAATGTCATTAATCAAATTTATACAATTGATACAGTTTAACGCACAAAAATCCTGAAAAAGGTTAGTCATTGGAAAAAAAATTCTTCCAGATTTGGATATTTAATGGAATATTGAATTCCGTCTCATAAATAAAAAGTCCGTCACACAGGAGCTGCATAACTAAGCACTTTCCTCAAAATTGGGTAGTGTCGACTCGACAGTCGACACTGTCAAGTGCATTCTTGAAAAATTTGCTTAAAATAACCTATATAGATAAATAAAATAAAAACATAAATAACACCTGTTTCAATTCAATTCAAACATAGTACAAAGTAAATCCCCCCCTTCCAATAGACCGATTTAGTTTATTTTTAAAACACTTCTTCCTTATTAGATACCCAGGACGTATACCGCGTTTCGTTACAATACAGCAGAAATTACGACCGGTATGAGCAAATTAGTAATTTGGGTCCGGAGTAAACCCCCCTTCCTAATGAACCGATTTAGTTTATTTTTAAAACACATTTTTTTCTTTAGTTGACCAGAAGGAATACAGAGTTTCGTTGAAATACAACACAAATTATGGCTGGTATTGGCAAATAACTACTTTGGCTCCGGAGTAAACCCCCTCTCCAGATGGGCCGATTTTGTTGGTCTAACGAACTCGTTCAATCGTTTGATGGAAGAATACTACATTCCAAGAAAAAGAAATTTTTCAAAAATTCCGTCATGAGTGCAACCTCAATAGCTACTTTCCGTCGGAGGAAAGTGCTAAAAATATCTTAATTTAATAAAACTACGATTTAATAACTTTATCTAAGTTTTTGTATTAATTACTTTTTCCTGTTCTTATTTTGTTAATATTAACTGGTATATTAAATGGTACTGTTCCTGTGTTTTATAATAATTTCTAAAGTTTTAAATCTAATCTAAGTTAATAATTTATGGAATGATTAATTAGAGCAGTTTTACATTCATAATATTCATTTTTAACATGCTTCTTTATCCTTGTTCTTCTGTACGACACTCGAAATTTGTGTAATTACTATATACAAGGCGGCCCAGATAAGCGGGCCGCAAGAGAAATAACTAGTAAACGGTTTGAGATATCAACATTTTTCAAAGGGGCAAAGTTGTAGTTCTCGTCGAGATCTATAAAATGGTGCCCTCGTAAATGAGAAAATAACACTTCTAAGGGCTCAAATAGGGAAAAATTTCCTTCCTAAAAAAGGCGCTTGAATTTATTTAAACAGTATTTTTGTTAAGGGGGGGGGGCTAATTCAGCATAGGAGAATGTGTTCAGCACTCAACAAACCGATTCCCATTAGTGTAAACTAAAAAAGAAAATACATAAAAATTGGAGCTTTAGGCATAAGAGTTGCCAAAATTACTACAGATCACAAATAATGAATGATTTTTTTTGTTGGAATAAATACAATTTTTAATGTTGATAACATTCTCCTAAGCTGATTTAGTCCCTCCTTAAAACAAATTCTATTTAAATAAATTCAAGTGCCTTTTTTTGGGGGGAATTTCATATGAGGAATAAATGCAAATGAAAACGTATTTTTACAGAGAACTACTTGACGTATCGAAACCCCGTTTGCAAGGTTCTTCCTTGTTTTGTTAGTACACTTCAAAAAATAATGCAATATATGGGTAAAGAGGTAACCCTTCCCTTCAAAGACCTATTTGAGCCCTTAGAAGTGTTATTTTCTCATTTTCAAGGGCACAATTTTATAGATCTCGACGAGAACTAAAACTTTGCCCTTTTGAAAAATGTTGATATCTCAAACCGTTTAGTAGTTGTTTCTCTTGTGGCCCACTTATCTGGGCCACCCTTATCGGTTTTCGTTTTCGGATTACGTCATAAGGTCATCTTCATAATTGGGTATCTTCCTTACGGAGTAAGGCAGCAAACGCGCTATAGTTCAAAAATAATTTCATTAAACTAGTTGAAATAAGCTAAAAGCAATTTCATCTATCCAATAATAGTATTGGTGCAATAAAATATCTTTCCCTAAGTGATTGCCTGTAGCTTTTATTGTATTTATAAGGTGGATTGTTGCCAAGTATTCCCACCTGTTTCAAATATATTAAAACCCCTCGACAGGCAAACGCCCTGAACGCAGGGAGTATGTAGTACATCAGATAACCGATATTAGTTTCGGCGCCAAATCTTATCTAGTTTATAAGAACGATAACGTTTGATATCTGTATTCATGTACAGTAGATACGTACGTCACGCAGGAGCTGCATAGCTAAGTCCGTTCCTCAAAAGGAGCTTTCCTATATCAATAAACATAAATAGGTTTGTTGAGAGGAGATTTGTTGACCGTGGATGATGCGAAGGTAAGGATTGTCGGGGTTCGGTCATTACTTCTTAATAAAACTACGTTTTACAAGTGAAAATGGTTTTATTGTTGCCGAAGTTTCGGCTTGAAATTCAAGCCTTCATCAGGGCTCTAATATCAAGGAGGACAGATTTAATACTAACATATACATTTATGTATATATATATATATATATATATATATATATATATATATATATATACATTACGATTACTAAATGAAGGGTATTAATTAATAATACCAAACAGGTGAAGAATGACCCTTCAAAAATTTTTCAAACTTTACATTTATTCCTCCATCACAACGTTTCGGACACACAGGTCCATCCTCAGGCAATCATGTCCTGTTCATTACTGTAGTTACACTAAAACAGTCATGCAATAAATAAACATGATTCCTGTAAGGAACCAAGTCAAATTACACCTACATCAATTAATGATAATGAGTGTTTAATTGATGTAGGTGTAATTTGACTTGGTTCCTTACAGGAATCATGTTTATTTATTGCATGACTGTTTTAGTGTAACTATAGTAATGAACAGGACATGATTGCCTGAGGATGGACCTGTGTGTCCGAAACGTTGTGATGGAGAAATAAATGTAAAGTTTGAAAAATTTTTGAAGGGTTATTCTTCACCTGTTTGGTATTATATATATACATTTATATATGAGAAAAACAACATAAAAACATAATATACAGCTAGAAGAACAATTTGCTACAGCAGTGCTTAGATTATAATTACATGGGAACAGATATAAGAATAACAAGATGGGCTTACCGATGAGAAGATTGTGAAATATGCCTCACAGATCTGGGATCATTTCTGACTGTTGATACAAGGAAACTTAGGGGAAAGGAGTTGGAGGGGGGGGGGGTTCTTGACCACACAATGAGTAGGAGGCTACATGAGAGATGAAAGAAAGAGCGGCGGCTTAAAGTCAGGTGTCATAAAATTGCTTGAATTTAAAGCCGAAACGTTGGCAACAATAAAACCATTTTCATTTGTAAAATGTAGTTTTACTAAGAAGCAATGACCGAACCCCGACAATCCCTACCTTCGCATAATTAGGTTTGGTATTTTATATTTATTAGAGGAGGGCCGGTGCAAAGTAGGGCCCAACGACTTTTCGTGTTTCATAAAAGGCTACAGGCTCCAAATCTTAACGGATTTAAATGCATTTTTTTTTTTTTTTTTTTTTTTTTTTTTTTTTTTTTTTTTTTTACAACTTTGTCTGGCCAGATTTTGCTTTTTTGTTCCCTCTATTTATCAAATTACGTGTAAATAATTCACAAACTTTTACAATTGAACATAATATTATATTATATTTTTCATCAAACTTAATATCAGCACTGATATTGTTGAAAAAAAACTCAAACCCTGATTAGACTTGGAAAAAATCAAAATCTACTATATTTTCAAATCATCTAAAAAAACATATTATATTAATTAATCTCATTGTTGAATTGAGATAAATTACCGTTTTGAAGATGTCAATCGGCTTTTGTCTAGTCTAATCAGGTTCAGAATGTTTAATTTCAACGATATCAGTGCTGATATTAAGTTAGTTGAAAAATATAATATTATTAAAAAAAAAAAAAGAATGCATTGATATCGGTTGAGATCTGGAGGCTGAAGCCTTTTTTGAAACACGAAAAGTCGTTTGGCCCGACAGTGCGGCGGCCCTGAGATTTTAGGCTTGAGCAACCTGACTAAGGCCTTGGGTTCGATTCCGACTAGAGCTGATGGTGTTTCTTAGGGTGGGTTTACACTTGCTAGTTATTGCAGGAAATTTATATCAAACAGAAATTGCGACTATTGTAAACCATGAGCAATTTATGTCTGAGATATATATTTCTATCACGAACTATAAGTGTCGACACTTCTATACCACCAGGTGTAAACACAGATTTTTACGAGAAGAATTTAATTTCAGAGATAAATATCTTGGCTACTATCTGTATTGTCGACACTTCTATACCAACAGATGTAAACACTGATTATTTGTGCTTTTGGTGAATTTATCGCAAATTAGAACAAATCCAGAACTGTCCTATACATATCCATGACATAAATGTCTAGCTATTTCTGTCAGTATGTAAACCTTTAACAGAATATCTATCCGACACCTGACATATATTTCCTGCGAGAAGTGTCAGGTGTAAACGCACCCTTACGAATAATGATACGGCATCAGCCATAGAATGACTAGAGCAAGGAACCTGTGGATAACAAGTTCCAGCAATTTTTTTTTTTTTTTTTTTTTTTTTTTTTTTTTTTTTTTTTTTTTTTTTTTTTTTTTTTTTTTACGGGGCATCTACATCTAGGCCATTAGCGCCGACATCCAGAGTGCAGCAAGGACGAGCCGTGGGATGAGAAAATTCCTGCCACCATCTCCCGCTTATGAATCCAAGGCGCTAGCCACTAGACCACGGGAGACCCCCAGCAATTTTTGTTATTTTAAAAAAAGAGGCCACCCTGTATATATATATATATATATATATATATATATTAATTTATTTTGTTATCTAGTAGGTAGGACGAATGAAAATTTAAAATATTTTTCTTAAATATTTTTATAGATACAGGTAAAGCTCAAACGCTTTAGGACTGAGTGAAAAAAAATTAAAAGAAAAGGTTCTATCTTAAGAAACTAACGCTAAAACTGAAGTATCTGAAATTCTGATGTGTTATTTGAATTCCCATTTACCCAGACGGATATTGAAATAAGTTTTGAATATTCATGCGTATACACCCGCAATTTAAATCATAAATGCAAATTGCTTTGTTAAGGGAATGTATTTGTACAGTTACAAAAAAAAAGATGGAATGGAAAAGCGTGAAAAATTGAGTAGTCATCAATTATGGAAATAATTTCCTTTTTTTTTAAATTAAAAAGTTAACTAATAACTTAAAAAGTTCTAATAATACCAATTTATTGTATAATAATTTTTAAATAAGTGAGTTAATTTTTTTGAATGAGTTTTATAGCGTGTGCACTTGATTTTATTTCAACTAGGGGCGATTAATTTAAATTCTAAAAAAAGTCCGACTCGTAGGAACTCCGTCATCTTAGCGTGGTTCCGATATTGTCCCTAGTGCAATTAGCAAAGGAATAGAAGCAGTTATTGTTAGCGTTTGATCAAATCAAATATTAAGCAGAAATAAGTTTAAGGCACCACAACAGGAAAGAGCTCTAGGAAACCACTATTGCCAAAGAGTTTCTTATTTTCTTACTTTATTTTACTAAAATAATAATTTTACTCATAAATGTAATATAAAACAATTAACAAGCGAGTTAAACAAACACAAAACCCCGTTTAAAAGTTCAAAACAAACACTTTTAAAGTTTTAAGGACTAAATTCTCCTATTGACATTGCCCCATCGAAAATTGCTTTCTGTAGAAAATTTAGTAAGTTTTGGAATAGTTACCTTCCACTTACCACGGTTTCCCAACTGTTTTCGAGATATTTACGAAAATGTACGAAGTTCCGAAAACTTTTCATGTACACTAATAAACTTTTTTTGTCGGCTACTTCCTTAACTCAAAATGTAACCTGAATTTTAGTATGTTAGTTTAGATGAATTTCAAAGATGTACAAAATATTTCAATTGAATCACACGATTCTAAGTACCCATAAAAAAAAAACAAATGAGTTCAAAAAACATTTGGTCCACATTTCTCAAAAAACGGTTAAAGATACCGTCTTAAAAATGGTTTCATTCGTTTTCCTATGATATGAAACCTATAAAACGAGTACCTGTGAACTCCTAAGAACGTAAGCGTTACGATGTTTTTCGCGCGAATTTCCCTGAAAACACCATCTCCGGTGTACCGAGTCATCTGGTTAACGATTTAGTATTACGTTCGATTTGAACCAAACTGGCTCGGTTATTGGTTGTTATTTGTATCATTAGAAGTACTAAAGAGATGCACTGTATCCGGTTTCTGTGTAGTTATAATTGTATCATTAGAAGTACTTAAGAGATGCACTGTATCCGGTTTCTGTGTAGTTATAATTGTATCATTAGAAGTACTAAAGAGATGCACTGTATCCGGTTTCTGTGTAGTTATAATTGTATCATTAGAAGTACTAAAGAGATGCACTGTATCCGGTTTCAGTGTAGTTATAATTGTATCATTAGAAGTACTAAAGAGATGCACTGTATCCGGTTTCTGTGTAGTTATAATTGTATCATTAGAAGTATTAAAGAGATGCACTGTATCCGGTTTCTGTGTAGTTATGATTGTTTTGTTGGTGTTCTCTTTTTACATGTGGACGCTTTTATTATTCATCAAGATCAATAAACAAAAATGTATTGTCGTTGTTTATTTATGAAACAGAGTAGTACCTTGCATTCACAACACCCTGGGAGAGAATTTATTAATACAAATTTAATGAGTCCGCTGTTCACTACAAATATATAAGCTCAAAACACTACCTACCTTTTAAGGAAAGTGCTCAGTTATGCAGCTGCTGATTGAGGAAATTTTTTATTTCCCTTTGGCAACTGAGATAATCTGTAGATTCTGATCTTTAGATTCCTTTCCAAGAAAGAGTTGAATCACTTTCAATCTTCCTAACCCCGAAGAAATAATGGAACCCCTAACTTTAGAATAGCTCTAGATAAGAGATCAATTAATTGATGATACTAAGTAGCATTTCTTTTCAATTGGAAACAAATGATTAATTGATGCTTTTATTGAAAATAAAATAGAAAAATGGACGAAGAAAGAGTTGAATCAATAGAAGCTTTGAAAAGTATTATAAAATGGTGGTATTTCTTTATAAAAATTTTATTTTATAAATTGTGGGAGGCCATATATTTATTATTTTTTGAGAATATATTTAAATAAATTTAAAACTTCAATAATCTAAATTAGTAAGTTATTTACGTGTTTAAAGTCTTAGAACACGAAAGAAACTGGTTTCATTGATGCGTGAACACAGAAGAAACTGTTATCCATAAGTTTCGTAATGAATTCTAACGACGATGCGCTTATGTTGGAGCGGTGGCTAAAAATTAAAAAAACAAAACAAAAAAACCCGCAATTAATAGGTTCACCATTGATTAGGGATAGGCAACACAGGTGTTTTGTTGTAGCTAGCGAACTAAAACAGAGATCCTGATAAATTTAATGATTTTTTTTTTACGGGGTCGAAGCCAATTTTTGGACACTTATTAGAGCTAGTAGATCCATTAATGAAACGTGAAACTGATGTAATAGGAAAGCGAGTTAAAGAATTTCATGAAACCCCAAATCAGTGAAACTAAAGTTTCATGAAACTCTGTGTGCACCAACCTATCGTTTTCTATCCATGTGTTGCAAGCAACTTAAGTTTAACGAAACCAGTTCCATGAAACCAGTTTCCCAGTTGAACCAGTTTTCTTAAGTGAGCAGCGGACCTATTACCAAAATAAACTCACCGCTGGAGAATGATTATATATATATATATATATATATATATATATATATATATATATATATACTTAAGACCTCCATTATCAAGGGTAATGACGGGGAGGGTGGTCCACGGATAATCGAAAATCCCGGATAATCGGAACACAATATTTTATTGCCTAAATGTGCTGGATTATAAGGTTACAAAGAGAAACTGTGTACAAGATGTCATGTAAAACTTCTTATTTGGATTGAAAAATTTATATGTAAACGTTTTATTAATTAATAATTTGTATTAGTGCAAAAATAAACTCAAGTTCAAATTAAATTTTTTTGTCGAGAAAGTGAGTAATTTTTTGTCGTTTTTTGATACATAATTATTTTCTTATATCTGTTCTGATCGCCTGTAACAAGATAATTCTGCTGAAATCGCCATTCGTATGTACTCGAATTAAGAGTTAAAGCCCAACTGAGGAGATATTTCCTTGGTAGGCTAACAGCCCAGTAGGGGATTCATAGAAAGACGTGAAAACGTTTCAGTTCCAAGAATATGAAATAAGTTGAGATGCTTCCAGAAATATGGAATCATCACATTCTTCCGAAAACAGCGCTGTTTTTACATTCTTTAGTTTACAATGTATGTAATTAATTTAAATTCATATTGATGTACATAAGCGTCATTACATACATACAAATATTTAGTACATAATTATGAAATCAAATACTTTATTTGATTAAAATAAAAATAATGCAATAAATATGTTCGTATGTACATAATATTTAAAGAAGGCATAAAAATAAAAATTCCCCCATCAAGACCCCGGGTAATTGGAATCCCGGATAATAGAGTCCCGGATAATGGAGGTCCTACTGTGTGTGTATATATATATATATATATATATATATATATATATATATATATATATATATAAATTTGAACCACCGTTATATTTTTGATCTGTGGGAAACATGATTTTTTCTAGTCGGGACTTCCGGATTGCGTCATGAGGTCAATCTCATAAGCGGGTTCCCTCCCTATGGAGGGAGGAACCGCGCTAAAATCGGTGAGGTTCATGTGGTGTAGTTTACTTGAAATTTATTACCGCAACCACAGAAAATATTACTTTTGAATGAGCTAAAGATAGGTAAAATATCTGCTGTAGAGCAATAAAAATCGAATTGCTATATTTTTATGCATCATCAAGCACGAGTTAATATTAACCAATCGACTGCAGTGGTTGATCTCAGTAAATAACCGTATAAAGGTATGGATTGGCCTATCTGGTGATTAATCAACCAGGGAATTGGTCCTTGATTGGTTGCATTCCAGCTGTGGTAAGCTCTAATCATTTCTGGTGCCTCTTTTGGATTCAACGAATCTTTATTAATTGTTTTTTTGTTTGATATTTTCACCATTTGTTATAGGACTCAAAAGGTTGGATGTATAATAGGCATCCTTTTCGAAAAGGACCCATGTCCACGGAATTTCGAAAATGAGATTTTGGAACCATTAGATTATGATTTTCGCGTTCTTTCCAGTGAATCACATATTAATGCTTCAAGAAGACTATTATCTTATAATACAATTCCAAAGCCACCCTCGTCCATTTCTAAAATGTTCGGCCTTTTGTATGTATTTCTTGATTTCTAAAGTAAGTAAGGAGTTCTTTGATTGCCTGTTCTTAGTCTCCTAAAACGTCCTGTAATGTTTTCGAACCTGCTTTCGCGACACATGTGCCAAGTCCATATTTTTTACTAACTTTTACTAATCTTTTGTTGTAACTTCATTTATAAGACTAATGATAATTTCGCAAATTACATGATTCATATTTTTAAATAATTTATAAAGCAATCGACAAAATCAAAATGATGATGATTAGATAGTTAGCCGTCGAGGTGATAAGTAAAGATGGAATGGTTGGGATTCGGCTAAATAAACCTCAATATGATTTTGTTTTAAAAAATCTATATTTCGGACGTTTCGGCTACTCATTGGTAGCCTTCGTCAGCTAAAATGACAAAAAAAAAGAAATTAATACAAAAACAAAAAAAAATTATGATTGTGATAGGTAACAGAGCTATAGATACAATTAACTTATAAAAGAACATATCGTCTTAAATTCTTAGAAGGAATAAATGTGAATAGTAATTGATTTTACAAAGAAATAGGAAGCGACATACCAATGACAAATATAGTAGCTAATAGTAACATTAATTAATTTTACAAAGAAATAAGATACTACATACCAATAGAAATGCCGAGCGGCAGAGGAAGACCAAGGTTGGCAATTAAGTAACCATTGTAGAGTGTCTAAGGAGAAAAAGAAATCTACTGGGGCATAAGTAAGTGGAAACAGCAGGTGGTGGGGGAAAGTCGGTAAGTATCAAAAAGCATATTTATGACATGTCGGTAAGGATCAAAAGGCATGTTTATGACATATTTATGACAGGAAAGGAGAAAAAGGTGTTAAAGGAAGGATACCCAAGGGGCATGGTAAAAATCTAGGTGGGAGGTCGGGTGAGTATTTGGAACCTAGATTTTTACCATGCCCCTTGGGTATCCTTCCTTTAACACCTTTTTCTCCTTTCCTGTCATAAATATGTCATAAACATGCCTTTTGATCCTTACCGACATGTCATAAATATGCTTTTTGATCCTTACCGACTTTCCCCCACCACCTGCTGATTTTTTAAAACAAAATCATATTGAGGTTTATTTAGCCGAATCCCAACCATTCCATCTTTACTTAAAATCAAAATGGTTCTTGACCAATTTATACAATTCCAAAGTGAACCTTGTCCAGCATATCGTTTCATAAGGACCCATGTCCAAACTCTTATTTACTTTATCGTAAAATGGTAAAAAATTTAGAAACTCACGCCAAAAAAAATCAAAAATTACATACTAAAAGAGTTTTTTTTTTCGTTTCCCCAACAATTAACTTTCTTGGACGTCTCCTTTTGGAGAAGTTTGACTCATTTATTAATTCTCTTCGCAATACTCGCGAATAGAGTTTTACTGGTATTAAATAGTTGATTCTTTTACCAATCAACACCCATCTAAAAAGCTTGGTTGTAGTAGAGACCATTAGTTCAAATCTGGAAATGGATTTAACTTCAAACAATTTCCAGAGGGAGGTGGTCTTTCGAAAATTCATTTCAGTTGGTTAAAATAGGTTATTATATAAGTACAAACATTGGCAATACCAAACTGTTTTCTAGAATTTTAGACAAACTTATTTGTCAAAACTCTTTTGAACAATAATATTGTTTGAGAATTGAAAAAAAAAAAAAAAATCATAAGTTTATGGACAGGATAAACTGCGAATTTAGTGGGGAGGTTTTATGTCCAAAAAAGCCTTTAAAGACAAAACAAAAAGAAGGAATCGAAGTGCTTGAACGGCCCTTAAAGGATATAAAAAGAGAATCGGCCATGGAAAACTGTATTGGCTGAGACGATTTACAAGGAAAATCCATTTCCACTGTCCTTTTGTTTTCCCGACAGGAAATAATGATCTAAAAAATGAAAATTGATGAAATTATGCTGGGTGATTCAGCTCTAAGTAGTCAAACTCTAGGAGGTGATTCAGTTCTAAGTAGTCAAACTCTAGGAGGTGATTGTAGACATACAGGGTGATTCAGTTCTAAGTAGTCAAACTCTAGGAGGTGATTGTAGACATACAGGGTGATTCAGTTCTAAGTAGTCAAACTCTAGGAGGTGATTGTAGACATACAGGGTGATTCAGTTCAAAGTAGTCAAACTCTAGGAGGTGATTGTAGACATACAGGGTGATTCAGTTCTAAGTAGTCAAACTCTAGGAGGTGATTGTAGACATACAGGGTGATTCAGTTCTAAGTAGTCAAACTCTAGGAGGTGATTGTAAAAATAATTTCCAACAAAAAAGTACATTTGAAGTATGGTCCGATTCCTTCTTTTTGGTGTACGGTGGACTTTCTGGCGATCTCGAGGCAAAACTCAAACGCCTCATGAACTGTTTCATTCGTTTTATCCTCGGGATCCCCAGAGACTCCCACATATCACATTTCTACCAGGAGCTAAATTGGCTATTCCCTCTTTAACGTCGTCAGTACTTCCTCGGCTCAGTCCTTTACCAAGTAATTCAATCCCGTAGACCTTCTTATATTTTTCAACTCCTTAAATTTAAATCCTCGGTTCACTCCCGTAACACCCGATCTCGTCCTTCCGATCTTTATATTCCTTCCCACCGAACAGCAATATTCGAAAAATCATTCGTCACCCGTGCCACCTCGCTATGGAATTCCTTACCTCTGTCTGTCCGCCATTCTACCAACCTTGAAACCTTTAAATCCAGACTCTTCCACCACCTTCTATCCCTCCAAGTTTTACCCAACCCCTACTCTATATTGAAGCTGTACACTATATACTGATTCTGATAGCATTTATAAGTTTTTAAGTTTATACGTAAAATTCAAAATTATTTTGTAATTTCAAAATTATTCCTATGGGACTTCTGTCCCGGAATAAGAATAAAACTTTTCATTCATTCATTCATTCAAAAGGAAAATGAGATATGTCCAATTTTCTTTTTTATTAACGTGGACATAATTTCCAATGAATAAGAAAGGATTGCTCAAAAAATGTTCAAGATAATTAAATTCTATTCTATGCCGACATAAAATAGACAAAATTTGCTTTGAGAAAACAGCCATTTATTTCATTAAAGCTATTGATAGGAAGATACTTTGAGGACGTCCAATAACGCACTTCTGTTTTTCTTGATCAATCAGAGTTTTTTTGGAGATTTTGTTCCTCCGGCTGTAATGGACTGCAGTTACAACTTATACACTACTTACAGGAGCACTTCTACATTTAATAAGCGTTAAGTAAATGGAAAATGAAGTGCAAGTTTATTCAAGTATTGGTTGAACGATTCACTCCCTTTTGTCCAAAAGTAAAAAATGGAGTTTTTTTACTTCCAAATATCTTCCTCCTCCTGTTTTCAGCGTTTGGGTAAACCTCCATCGTGGGAGTTTATTTGAAAAGGGTGTGCCATCCTTTCTGGATACTGCACGTATTTTGTTTACGTACATATACGTATTGATCATTTTGATTTAATTATTAATATAATATTGAATAATAATAATAACCTACGGGTCATTTCATGTCAAAACGCCCAGTGCTATGTGCCGTCTTGTCTCAGATATTTTTCAAAATTTTTCCATGAATAGAGATGTATGAGATAATTTTATATTAATTTTTTTCAGATTATTTTTTTATCAAAAATTGAACCAGGGGGAATTCTTTGAAATTCTTGTTTTTCGCATGATTTTGGTTACTGCCTTTCTGATGACAGTTTTGAAAAACATTTGTATTTTACTTTTTTTTCAACAAATACGGCTGTTCTTGGTATAAAGCTAATGCTTTTCTCTATGAAAATAAGCTATAATAGTGATAATAGAGTCATGCCACTAATCGCGCAAAGTTATTTTTTATACTTTTTCATTAGGTAGGTTCAGTAAGTCATACCTCAGAAATCACTATTATAGCTTATTTTGATAGAGAAAAGCATTAGCTTTAATTTGATGCCAAGAACAGCCGGATTTGTTGAAAAAAAAAATAAAACTCATATGTTTTTCAAAACTGTTATCAGTAACCAAAATCATGCAAAAAACAAGAATTTCAAAAAATTCCCCCTGGTTCAATTTTTGATAAAAAAAATATCCGAAAAAAATAATTTGAGATTATCTCATACATCTCTATTCATGAAAAAATTTTGAAAAATATCTGAGACATGATGGCACGGACATATATTAATATTGGGCGATTTGACGTAAATTGACCCTAACATTTTTTTTTCGTATTTATTTATTTGAAATCTGTACAGATAACAGTACAATGATCAAGTATGTTGATCCAGATATTATGTACAAGTTGATAAAACTGACAAAAGTAAAAAAAAATAAAAAATACAAAATTTGGAAGAACCCAACCATTGTTGGCACTTCCAGAGGACCCTAACATTAAAAAAAAAATATAACAAATAAGAATTATAAATAAATAAAATATACATATGTAATAACAGTTACATATGTAATAACAGTTACATATGTAATAACAGTTACATATGTGTAAAATCAGAAGATGTCATTGGATGTTATCAGGTCCAAAGATTTAATAAATGCATCAAATTCCTTACAATACGTAAGTAGTAAGTCGGGTTTGTCACTGGGCCACGTTCCGTCCTGTAAGGTAACGTCCTTAATGAGTCTTGTCCTGGGTCCGTCCAGTAATGTACATTCATTCAGGAGGTGGTCATAAGTCTATATAAATAACTATAAATAACTTTTCTTCGGTCCATGTCCTGATATAAATTGTATTTCTTTAAAGTTGTTAAGTGTTAATTTTTGTCTGTTATGTATTGTAGGTATGAATTTGTGTATAAATTCAAATACCTTGTGTGGATAAATTATGGATTACACATTTTATATTGGTCAAACTGTGTGAATCCATTGTCCAGTCCGGATGGAATGAGACAAGTATTTCATTAGAGAGATATGTCACATTTAGTATTTTATAAATTTTCAATGGGTAGTTACATTTTGTTTTTTTTTTGTTTTTTTGAGGCTTGCCAACCTTATGGCCATTAACGCCACGTATTAGCTTCAACGCAGGTTAAGGAACCGGCTCTCAGAGATCTGGATCAAGGCGTCGATCGACTTTTTGCCAATATGGCGACGGGATTATCAACAATTTAGGTTGACTAGAGTTACAATATAACGTTAATCAAGCAAAAACGCTTAACACTTGAGTTAATGGTATATTTTATAACGTTTCCGCTCGCTCAAGGTTATATCGAAACTCTAGTCAATCCAACTCATAGATAATATAAATCAAGGATGATGATTTTTGGGTGGATAATGGATCAATATGCAATTTAACAGTGCTTCCTTTGTTTAGGTAAAATAAACAACAAACTAGGAAATCGCGTAACTACAAACAAAAAAAAAACACTAATCTCGCCGAAAAACACCAATGTACAAATGAATTGCTTCCTAAATAGAAAGGGAACAAGCAGGTTACTATAAACAAAATGGCCAATAGAATTACTAAAAGGAATAGACCAATAGAAATGCGTTATCCATGATCCATATCTCTGAGACCGACATTTTTAACCTGTGTTGAAGCTAAAACGTAAGTAACTTTCAATGTTTTATGTCTTGCAAGATGTAGTTGGCACTCTTTAGACTACACTGAAGAATTTGCCGAAATTGTTCGGGACTCCGTGGAGTAAAGCCGAACATCTAAGATAGGGCAAAGGGTTGTAAAGTTCCCAACTGGTTTGAAATTGTCGATACTGTGAGTTGTGGGCCAGTGAGTTGTATTAGTAATGGCCTTGTGGTGCTCGGAAACTTGGTGTTCAGGGGTGAATCCTGCCTCTGTTTGGTTGTGGCTTTCCAGTGGGCTCATTGCTAGAGGTCCCTTTGTTGCAATAAACGTTGTTAAGGCCTGTTTAAAGGAAAGAGCTTCGATACCTGCTGTTGAATCCACTCATAAGACTTGTTACATAATCTGCGCATTTTTAAAATGATAATTATTACCTGCATATAAATATTTTTAGGACAATTGAGAATAGATAGTCGACTGTTGAGGTTAAGAAAGCATAGACCATCGAGGTTCAGTCATATGTTGAATAAAACTACTTTTAGCGCGGATCCTCCCTCCCTTCATAGGAGGAACCCCGCTTATAAGGTTGACCTCATGAAACATTCCGGAAGTGCCGACTAGAAAATTTTACGTTTCAGAATCCCTAGAAAACGAAAATAACGGTGGTTCAAATTTGTATGTATATAAATAAATATATATATATTTGAAAAAAATCGTTACGCTTAGATCATATGCTTGCAACTAGTTGTTTTATAGATTTCTTCACGTACAAAACGAATGAAGCCATTTTTAAGGTGATACCTGTAACCGTTTCAGAGAAAATTGGAAAAATAGTTAATAAAGTTTTTGGTTTGGGTACTAAAACTAAAATGTTAAAATTTTGGTTACGTTTGGAGTTAAGGAAGACTTAGAATAAAGTATTTTAGTAACAGACATGAAAAGTTTTGGGAGCTTCGTATTTTGTCCTTAATATCTCGAGAACAGTTGGGAACAAAATAGGTTCTAAAGAAAGTTTTGATTAGGTGATGTCAATCGGAGAAATACATGCTTAAGTCTTTGAAGTAATTGATTTCGTTTATTGGAACGGTTCTTTTTGTCTGTTTTTATTTCTTAAACAACAATAAAACAGGATAAGGAAAATATTGTTAGAAATATAGCTTTCCTTGTAGAATTTATTTGCAGAATTAGCACTATAGTAGAAGAAAGTGTGAGACACTTTTATATATTCAATGCATTGAACTCTGAAATAAGTATTTCTAAAAGTGGATTGTGGGGGCTGGCCAACCCTGCCAGGTTAAGCCAAAAAAACTTTTCAAGAAAGGTCGAATAACTGTTTCTATTTTAATCTTTCCAAATGAGACTAGGGATAAATACGTAATTGCGCTAAGATGACGCAGTTCCTGGGAATCAGACTTTTCTTTTTATAACTAAAATGGGTTTTATTTATGCCTACGCTTCAGCTTGAACTGTTTCGTTTCGTAGAACGTCAGTTCTCCCTCTCCTCCATTGCCCTGAACATGGATTGTATGTCAAGACGAAACGTTGGCATAAATATAACTCATTTTAGTTATAAAACGTAGTTTTATTCAAAAAATGAACGAACCTCAATGATCTAAACCGTCTTAATTATTTTTATTATTATTCGCCAAAATGTCATGGAAAAATTCCTTGAGCTGGATATTGGAGATTGATTGTTTGACTCGTGGAAGGAATGCTTTGTAGATTTGAATAACTAAAGGGAAAGATAATGTTCCTGTTGGTTAAGCAGTATTCAAATAAATCTACTAGGTAGGCTAAACCATCAACACTTGCGAGTCTTCCTGATAATATAGCTAGCGCCGGGGTGTAGTCAGTTCTATGCTCTCAATAAATATAGATGGTGGCAATGTTGGGCAAAACTAAAAACTAAAACTAAAATCACTTTTTGGAATAAACTAAAACTAAACTAAAAATTGCAACCTAAAAAAAAACTAAAACTAAAATTTTACTAATTAATGGATTTTAACTAAACTAAAACTAAAACTAAATCTTTGGGAATTAACTAAAAACTAAACTAAAAATTTAGTTTAGTTTAGTTTTACTAAAATAACATGAATTAATATAAATCATATGTTATTTCGATAATTAAGTAAATTATTAAAACTAATAGAACTTGATTAAGAATAAGAAATTGTGGCTTTTTCTCGTAATTTGAAAACATATGTTCTTTGATAAACTAAATTAGTTAACTAAAAACTAAAACTAAACTAAAATCACAAATTTAGGTCTCTTTTACTAAACTAAACTAATTGCATTACTAAAAACGGAGTCCACATGATTAATAATTATACAAATCTAAAACTAAACTAAAACTAAAACTAAAAATATAACATTAGTTTAGTTTTAGTTAGGGAAAACTAACGTTAGTTTAGTTTACTAACGTTAGTTTTGCCCAACACTGGATGGTGGCATACATCTAGAGCTGTTTAGAGAATAATTACAATTTTTGCCCATTTCCTTTTACTCTGTAAGGGTCATTAAGCTATAAATTTTTTATTAATTTTATCTTTTCTTTCATTATTATTCTCTTTTCGAAACTCATGTTCTCCTGAATTTAAGTAGAGTTTTCAAACTTAGTCTCCCTCAGTTCAGGCTTAAATTATATATATATATATATATATATATATATATATATATATATATATATATATATATATATACAGGGTGATTCAGGTCTAAGTAGCCAAACTTCAGGAGGTGATTCTAGGCATCATTTCCAACAAAAACGTTCATTTAAGTATGGTTCGATTTCGAATGGAAAAGGAGCTATGTCCAATTTTCTGTTTTTGTAAGGTAGACATATTTTTCATTGAATAATAAAGGATTGCTCACAAACTGACCAAGATAATTAAATTCTAATTATGCCATCATAAAATAGACAAAATTTCCTTAAAGAAAACAGTGATTTATTTCACTAAATCTTTTGATAAAAGATACTTTCTGGGCGTCCAATGACGCACTTCTGTTTTTCTCGATGAATCAGTGTTTTTTCGCAAATTTTTTCCTCAGCCCCCTAACGGACTACAGGTTCACTACTTACAGGAAATCTTCTACATTTAGTTATCATTAAATGTATATAATGAAAAACTTTTAAAATAATTTTTTTCAGTTACTTTTTATTGCTTCCGGACTGGACCACGGGTACCCACAGTTTGGCCAATAAATAATCTATAATTTATAATTTCTTCACATAAAGTATTTGACAGAAACAGAACTACATTCCACATTTTTTGACAAAAATGAGCCAAACGTTCACCCTATCCCTCAATAAACTTCCTTTTCATTTGCATAGATTTAATGATAACTAAATGTAGAAGGTTTCCTGCAAGTAGTGAATCTGTAGTCCGTTAGGGGGCTGAGGAAAAAATTGGCGAAAACACTGATTCATCGAGAAAAACAGAAGTATGTCATTGCACGTCCAGAAAGTTCCTTTTATCAATGGATGTAGTGAAATAAATCACTGTTTTCTTGAAGGAAAGTTTGTCTATTTTATGATGGCATAATTAGAATTTAATTATTTTCAACGGTTTTTGAGCAATCCTTTCTTATTCAATAAAAAATATGTCTACCTTAAAAAAACAGAACATTGGGCATAGCTACTTTTCTATTCGGAATCGGACTATACTTTAAACGGACTTTTTTGTTGTAAATGATGTCTAGAATCACCTCCTGAAGTTTGGCTACTTAGACCTAAATCACCCTGTATATATAAAATGGGGTCCTGGGTTCGTACCCCACCGCTGCCACCAAAATGTGAGATGGAAATTGTGGGGCTGTAAATAATTGGTAGAATGCAACTGATTCTACCTGATGTGTTTAACGGCGTATCAACATTTGGGCTATTATCGCCGGGCTAACTAAGTTTGCCGCTTTTTTATAATTCCAACAGCACGTGGTCGGTCACCCATCCAGATACTGGCCACGCCCGTCGTTGCTTAGCTTCGGTGATCAACGGGAACCGGTGCATGCAACGAGCGTATGGCCGTTGGCCTGCTGTGTTGTTGTTGACAGAACAACTAGCATGGACGGGATGGTGAGAGAGGCTAGGATTCTTCTAGCCTATGTAGGTAAGTAGGTTTGGGAAAATATGGGAATTGTAGAGAATAGCAGGTCGTTGCTGATTTTGATTTCTGCTGGCTAGTGGTCTGCCTGCATTCCTTTGCGTTTTCTTACAATGTATATATGTATGTATGTATAATTGGTGCTAATGACCCCGGCAATCGGAGCACCAGCAACAGAAAATAATATCATATAGCCAAGGACCATAGCCACGTTGAATGCACCGGCTCCCGTTGATCACCGAAGTTAAGCAACGTCGGACTTGGTCAGAACCTTAATGGGCGACCGACCACATGCCGTTGGCTATATAAAAATGAAGCAACCTGTAGATAGCCGGGCGTTAATTGCCAAATTGTTGATACACCGATAAAAAAAAACAATTATAACAGAGTGTCACGGTTTTATAATATTTTATTTATTGGAACTCGTTTCAAAATAATAGGTTTCAGAATTCCCTGATACCTAAGAACCTTATCAGTTCCATAAAATACTTTGTAAGAGAAAAATATAAGAAATCGTCCTAGGAAAGGATATATCCGATTAGATTCCTAGTAAATAATGGTAGAAAAGAAAACTCAGAGGCTTACTTCCATGAAGAAAAGATACTTGTGGGAATAGAATGTGGAAACTTACTCCATATAAGCTTTTTACCTCTTAGGACTTCAGATCTATCGGAAAAAGACTTTTGGTCTTTTGTAAGTGATGAAAGTTATTTGACCAAAGGTCAGAGGTAAGAGCTTCTGTAATCTGTAAGGTACTTTTGTAGTTTTCATGAAGGGATATAGACAGAAGTATTTTATAGGGGAGGTATTTCATAATATAATTGTATAAACCCATTTCAACTTTAATAATCTAATAACCGTCTAATCAAATAAAGTCTAAGTTAAGCTCTGAAAATAAAATACAATTATACAAATCCTGCATTAGATCTATATTAACATACGCTTGTCCCGTCTGGAGTTCTACATGTAATATAGACCGAGAGCTGGTAACGCAATTTTCATGAAGTATTTTATGCACCCTGAAATTTTGCTATAATGTACCACTTAGATAGATAAGAAGGTAAATACGTGTTTCCTGGACATACCTTGGAACACCAGGTACTGCGCCTAGGGGAAAGGTGCAGAACAATATTGCCCAAAAGTAGAGTGTTATTCAGAAGATAACTATTATAAATGAAACAAATGGCAAATTAAGGCAATTTTCAAATTAATAATAAATAAGGCAGGCACTTTTAAGGAGGTTAAAATGATAATAATAAAAAAAAAACTAAGTACCTAGTTTTTATTTTTAATATTAAATGAAGTGCTTTATTCACGCTGCGATTTAAACAGCGTCTTCATTAAACATTTTTGAAAATAATTACAAAAGGGCAGACACTTTTGTGGGGTTTAATTATCAGGAAACATAAAAATAAATGTTGCCTATGATAGACTGGAATCACTGCGCGTAACCGTAAGAGTGAATGACAGCACCGCGCAGTTGTGGTTATTCTCTGCGCTCTCATTGGTTCTTGTTCATATGATCTTGTACAGCTGTTCCGGTTTAAATGACAGAGCCAATAAAACTCTCATTTAATATGAGAATAAAAACAATTAAGTTTTTTTTTTACGTTTAAAAGTGCCAGCCATATTTATTAATCATTGTAAAATTGTCCTAATTTTACATTAAAGATAGTTGGCTTCTCATTAAAACTCTATTTTTCGGAAATATTGTTTTGCACCTTTCCCCTATGCGCAGTACCTGGTGTTCCAAGGTATGTCCAAGAAACACATACTTACCTTCTTGTCTACCTAAGAGGTAGATAAGAAGGCTATAAATAATATAATTTTGCTATAAGGTTATAGCAAAATTTCAAGTTGCATAAAACACTTCATGAAAAGTGCGTTGCCAGCTCTCGGACTAATAGTAACTGTAAAAAATTACAAATGTTTCAAAATAAAGGTATAATAATCGCAAATAACTTACCCAGATAAACCAAAACAGAAACACTTCATAACATATCCAATTCTCCGCACATTAAATTCTTCATATACAAGCTCACATATAAGTTTTTTTCATGCATGCAAGGGAAAATCTAACCCACTGATTAAGAATATAGGTAACTATAGCAAAAGTAGCACTACGAGGTATGTACATAAAAGGACAAAATATATATTATTGAAATAAGTATAACAGACCATGCCGAGTGCAAGCCAAGAACTGGATTATACTACCAGCAGTGAGATAACTAAACATAAAAATTAACTCATTAATCCATAACTGTATATTCTATTGTATATATCTATAGTACTTATTTTTATTTTTAAATATTTTACTTAGATTGGCGATTTACTGACTTGGTATTGGAAGTATCACTATGAGCAGCACTTAAATGCAAAAGAGCGATTCGATGCTACTCACTTATGACGTGGAGTATCGTAAAAATAAAATAATAATAATACAATTAAAGTGTATTGGGACGAAGCGATGTTGACGGACCGAACTGTCCATCACAATAAACCTGATATTCTTATCATTGACAAAGGGAATAAGAGAGCTGATATTATTGATATCGCTGTCCGGAATGAAGAGAATATTCGGAAATCTTATGCCGAGAAGCTTCGAAAATACCAGGACTTGGTCATAGAGTTGAAAGATCTGTATAAGTTAGATTCCGCAAGGATAACAGCTATTATTATATCGGCTAATGGACTCATACCAAAGACCACGGTTACAGCTATAAATTACTTGAAAATCTCGGAGGAACTGATTAAAGCCGCGCAACAAGCGGTACTGCTCGATACTGCGAGAATAGTTAGAAAATTCTTAAACGAACGCCCGTAATAAGATACATAAAATAATAATAATAATAAAATCAATAAAACCAACAATTATTTTCGTTGGCAATAGCCCCCGAAAGAATTTACCCCAGGAAACTGAGAAGAACACACCCCATAATAATATAGTACTTATTATCATTAACTATTTTCTTTTCAGTTAATGAATTTTATATTCGCTTATATAATGTAATAGAGCAAGGGAATAAAGAACATTGATTCCTTGCATTAAAGTAATTGTCTTCGATTGTTAATTTGTTTTAAGTTGTAAATTTATCCTTGTGGTCTGTAGGTACACAATGTATATATATCATGTTCTGTTTTTTTATATCAAATAAACAGTTAAATATTAAAAAAAAATAAAAAAATAACCTGCCAGAAAATATACCGACGTGAAGCCATTATGCAGACTTTCTTCTGTATTCTTATTTAGTACTTGGAATTCAATGGTTTTCGGTTTAGCGAGACTGTTTTTTTTTGTTTTTTTTTTTTTTTTTTATTTTTTTTTTTTATTTCTTTATTTTTTTTTTTTTTTACGGCGCATCTACATCTAGGTCATTAGCGCCGACATCCAGGGTGCAGCGAGGAATTTTACCAGCGAGCCGTGGGATGATAAAATTCCTGCCGGAGGTTGGGAATCGAACCCACCATCTCCCGCTTATGAATCCAAGATCCTAGCCATTAGACCACGGGAGACCCCTTTGACATTTTAATGTCAACGTAGAGAAAGTATTGAGTTTATTTAGTGGGATGGGTGTATTTTTCGCTAGGGTTAGGTTAGTTGTTTAGCCTGATAAGGGAAGGAATGTAAGCAGGATTTGTTTTTGTTTTTCGCATGTTTCCTCTCCCCCTTCGTAGGAATCCGCTTAATAGATACGTTATAATAAAATATTGATATCAACATTCCTTAACATTATATTGAAAAAAATATCATTAAAATATTTAATAAGCGTTTTTAGCTTGGTTCCTCCCTCCCTCCATAGGGAGGAACCCCGTTATAAGGTTGACCTCATGACGCAATCCGGAAGTGCCGACTAGAAAATTTTGCGTTTCAGAACCCCTAGAGAAAGAAAATAACGGTGGTTCAAATTTGTATATATATATATATATATATATATATATATATTTTTAGATGGAACGGCATTTTTCTCCAGCGGTGGTACTCCTCCTCACTTGTTCCCGGAATATTTCGATGGATTCATCTCCATCTTCTTCAGCCAGGTAATTGTTTCTTCCTCGGTGGTAGCCAAGGGAATGACCCCATTCCAGCCAAGGCGCTGACAAGGGAATGAGAAAAATGCCGTTCCATCTAAAAATACTATCCCAGCGACGAAAAATAACATCAAATATATATATATATATATATATATATATATATATATATATATATATATTTGTCTGTTCGCGGTCTAATAATATAGCACAGCGAATAATGGTCCGATTTTGATCGATGATTGACGGTTGACAATCGTGGTAAGCGGACGGTTACCTACTAAATGGTCTACAAAAAAGGTTCTGAAGAAAGTATTAATTAGGCGATGTCAATCGGAGAAATAAGTGCTTAAAACGTTAAAGTAATTGATTTTGTTTATTCGAAAGGTTCTTTTTGTCTGTTTTTATTCCTTGTTTTTTTTTAATTGCTTATAGTTGGATAATGTATTTGACAATAAAATAGGCTAAGTAAAATAAGAAAAGCAGAGCAGTGGAAGCAGAGCAGTGGAAGCCTTCATGGAAAACACCTCGCTAGGAATATTCAATGATGAAACCTCAACACACCTTAACTATTCCACTGGTTCATTATCCATTCTAGACTTATCCCTAGCAAGCCCCAGTCTCCTTCCCCGAGCCACATGGAAGGTACTTCCAGATCTCTACGGGTCAGATCACTATCCAATAATAATCGAGACTCTGGATAGAGCTCCTCGTCCCTCTGGGAACTTAAGATGGGACTTAAAGAACGCTGAATGGAATGAGTTTCAAATTCTAGCTAATCTAGCAGATGTGAACTTAGAATCCTCCACAACTAATGAAGCAATAAACGCTATTAATAACATCATACTGACAGCTGCCCAAGCCACCATCCCTCACAAAAGCTGCACTTCTAGAAGAATTACCTTACCCTGGTGGAACGGAGACTGTGAAAAAGCAGTGAAAGAGAGGAAACGAGCTTTAAGAAAGTTCAGGACTAATCCATCTTCGGAGAACCTAGAAATGTATATGAATACCAGGAAAGATGCTAGGTACAAAATTAAAACAGCCAAAAGAAATTCCTGGAGAGATTTTATCTTTACAATAAACCACCAAACTCCTATCACTGAAGTCTGGGACTCAGTACGAAGAATTATGGGCCGCCCGAGAATAAATTTAGTAAAAACGAATATACTCAAGAAAATGGTGTTCCTCAAGGTAGCGTAATAAGTGCATTCCTTTTTACCATTGCAATCAATAAACTGCTAAAATGCATACCTACTCCAGTCAAAGCTATGAGTTATGCTGACGACCTCGTCATATACACAGCCAATACTTCAATAGATACCCTCCAAAATTCAATTCAAAATTCTTTGAACATCGTTAGCACTTGGTTGGCGGAGCATGGTTTCTCGGTTTCAGTTAGTAAAACAGTTGGAGTATTATTTTCCTCAAGAAAAGTATATGCTGACATTTCTCTAACCATTAATAATCAATCCATAGATATCAGTGAGCAGGCTAAATACCTTGGAGTTATCTTTGACAGATCTTTAACTTGGACACAGAACATTAAAGCCCTCAAAACAACATGCCAGAAGAAAATGAACATTTTGAAAACCATGACAGCCAATTCTTGGGGAGCTGACCGAAAAACCATGCTCATGCTATACAGAAGCTACATTCGCTCCAGCCTTGATTACGGGTGCACAGTTTACGGCTCCGCATCACCTCGAACTTTAAAAATCCTAGATGCCATTCACCACAATGGAATCCGTATTGCAACGGGTGCTTACCGATCTAGCCCAATAGCCAGCCTTTGTGTTGAAGCAGGAGAGCTTCCACTTCATTTGCGACGAGAACAAATACTCCTAACAAATTTCATAGGAATAAAAGCAACCACATCCCATCCACTCAATCAATATCTCAATTGCAACCCCAATCGCTCCTATCCGTACAACAGAAAACCCTTCTCCGTCCGAACTACTCAGCTCATCACGGAATCAAGAATCGACACCCAAAATATGATCCACAACTTCTCCGCTTCAAAACCACCTTGGACATTAACAGCACCTAAAATGAATCTGTCTCTTACCAAATTTAATAAAAAAGACATAGTTCCTCTGATTTTGTTGACTGAATTTAGAAAACTAAAAAGTGAGCTTCCGGAAGGACGAGATGCCTATACGGATGGCTCGAAGGACAAAAATGGGGTTGGTTCCGCCATTTATTCAGAAGATAGAGGATACATGTGCACTTTAACACCTAACTGCAGTATCTACACGGCCGAATTATTAGCTATGAACAAGGCTCTTAACGTAGTAACTCCAAAATATGGCAATATTAATATTTTTACACAGACTCCCTATCAGCACTACTAGCTTTGAATAATCCATTTACCAAACATCCTCTGACAATAGACATCTTAGAATCACTTGATCAGCTAAACCGCCAAAACCAAAATGTTACATTTGTCTGGATCCCCAGTCATTGCGGCATAAAGGGCAATGAAGCAGTTGACGAGTTGGCTAAAAAGGCCATAGGAGAAGGAATTGAATACCCCAGTATACCTCAGGGTGATGTTCTGAACTATGTGAAACATACAATTCTAGAAAAGTGGCAACAAACCTGGGACTCTGTAACTGATAATAAATTACGAATTATAATAAAACAAGTAACACCTTGGCAAACATCAATTCGGCCAACTAAAAAAGAAGAACGCATCCTGACTCGCCTTAGGATCGGCCATACAAGATTATCCAACTCATATCTAATGTCCCGAGGCGCCCCTCCATTTTGTGAAAAATGTAACCAAATCATCACCGTTCACCACCTGTTGATTAATTGTAAAATCTATGAGAAACAAAGAAGAGAAGCCCAGCTATCTGATAGAATTGATGAAATATTAGCGGACCATCACAAACAGATCAATAAGCTATTCGAATTTTTAATATCAAGTGAACTAATAAATAATATCTAAAAATACAAATACATAATCAAATATGTGACACTATAACAAATATCATAATCTAAATATTTAAATCACCTCAAAAATATCGTAAACAAGGAAACATTAAAATTAAAATCATCCGAAATAATAACCTTCAAATAAAATTATAATTCCATTCCCCCACTCTTTCTGGTTAATTTCGCGGAACGCCAATAGAATCAATTAAACAAATACACATCTATAATCTTGTGTTTAATGACCCCATAGTGGTTGACGACACATTAAACAAATAAATAAAAAAAAAAAAAAAATAAGAAAAACAATTTATTGTTAGAAATATAGCTTTCCAAGAGAGAGATTCGAAGACCTTGTGACTGGGGCCTTTCTGGGGTTGGCCGACCCATCCAGGTAAGATCATGAATTAAGACCTTTCAAGAAAGGTGGAACCAAAATAGTAACAGTTTCTATTTCAATCCTTCCAAATGAGACTAGGGATGATAACGGAACCGCGCTAAGATGATGCAGTTCCTGCAAGTCGGACTTTTTTTTATATAGTTGTATTTTAAAAAATGGTTCCCATAGATCACCGACGTTAAGCACCTGAGTGGGTGACCGACCACGTGCTGTTGGCATTATAAAAGGGTGGCAACCTGTAGTATACTTCACTAATAAAGTGTACTTGACTATTATTCTGTGACATTGAGAGCTCTGTGTATTTACATGGCCAAGGTCTGTGGTTGCTGTAAATCTTCAAGCCAGACATGGCCAAGGTCTGTGGTTGCTGTAAATCTTCAAGCCAGACATGGCCAAGGTCTGTGCTTGCTGTAAATCTTCAAGCCAGACATGGCCAAGGTCTGTGGTTGCTGTAAATCTTCAAGCCAGACATGGCTAAAATAGAATTCAATATACTCGGACTGTAGAAATGATTTAGATATTCGGCTAGCAGAAACTAAACATAAATTATTTAAATCAGAGAAAGTTTTTATTTCCGAGTAATTAAATACTTTCAGAAACACGGTTGTTTTTCCGAAGGAATGTGTGTGTGTGTGCTGTTTAGGTAGCACTCATGAATGAAGTTTTCAAAGATAGCTTCAAATCATTATCGACTTACTAGACACCGACACTGGCGCAGGTTAAAATTTATATTCTAACATAACGAACTAGCTGTTACGCGGCATGCCATGCTACACCTATTTCCGCATCTAGAAAAGCAAAAATAAATTAGAAACCATATAAGTAATATAAAAATCTAGTAACGCGTGAGTCCTAGACAATTTTGGCCTAGCCTACGACACTCCCCGGATCAGACCTACCTATATGCCAAGTTTGGTCGAAATCGGTCAAACGGCGTGGACTTATATAAGAAAAACAGCCAGCTGATAGACGATTTTGGCTTAGCCTAGTGCACTCCCCGGACCAATAATACCTAACTGTTAGCCAAGTTTGGTTGAAATCGGTCAAACGGCGTGGATTTGTATAAGGAACAAACAGACAGCTAATAGACGATTTTGACCTAGCCTAGTGCACTCCCCTGACAAATAATACCTAGCTGTTAGCCAAGTTTGGTTGAAATCGGTCAAACGGCGTGGATTTGTATAAGGAACAAACAGACAGCTAATAGACGATTTTGACCTAGCCTAGTGCACTCCCCTGACAAATAATACCTAGCTGTTAGCCAAGTTTGATCAAAATCGGTCAAACGGTGTGGATTTGTATAAGGAACAAACATACCGATAGACAGCTGGTGGACGTTTTTGAATTAGCCTACGACACTCTCCGGATCAAGACCTACCTGTTTGCCAAGTTGATCGAAATTAGTCAAACTGTGTGGATTTGTATAAGGAACAAACAGACACCTGATAGGTGACTTTGACATGACACTCCCCGAATCAAGACCTACTTGTATGTAAGGAAATATAAAAATGTACTCTGTACGGATTGAGGCAGAATCTTTTAAATAAATAAATAAGATAAAAAAAAAAAAAAAAAAAAAAAAAAAAAAAAAAAAAAAAAAAAACATGAAATAGTCACTATAATCATCGATTTTCCTGAATAGAACACGTCTGATCACTAATTCATTTATGAAAATTACCTGATTTTCATGTGAAATCAGGCCGTTGAATCGACCTGAATTCAGAGGTAAAAGGATTTTTATCTAAGCCCTGAAGTTGAGTTCAGCTTTGCCTAGGGAAGCGAATTTACTATACGGCTAGGGTTCCCCTGGGTATATTCTCAAGAAGGGTTTTATACCCACTCGCATAAATTCCTTAAACCCTAGTCTAGTTTTATGAGGGTATCGAAGGAGCCGAGGCGTCTCATCTTGCAATTTGCAGATCATATGCTCACCGATATGGTCGTTTCGCAATAATTTGCATTCGAGAAAATGTTCTAATAGTAGGAAAATAAATTACTAATTTATATAATTGAACAGACAGCTGATAAGCTATTTGATTATCACAACAAATAAAATACCAATACTTAAATTAGTATTATTATTATTTTATTTTTACGATACTCCACATCATTAGTGAGTAGCATCGAATCGCCCTTTTGCACCTAAGTGCTGCTCATAGTGATATTTCCAATACCACGTCAGTAAATCACCAATCTAAGTAAAATATATTTAAAAAAAATAATTAAATTAAAGAAAACAAAGAATCTATAGAAAACACATTAAACATTAAATAAACTAGCCTAAAATTCTTTACGTTTTGAAAAAAAAAAAAGAAAAAAAAAGCGGTCTTGCTCCTCCATCGCAATATGTCGCCGGATTCCTCTCCGGCTTCTTCAGGCAGTCATTCATCCTTGCTGGTCCCTTATCCGAATGAACAACATATATATATATATATATATATATATATATATATATATATATATATATATATGTATTTGTCTGTTCGCGGTCTAATAATATAGCACAGCGAATAATGGTCCGATTTTGATCGATGATTGACGGTTGACAATCGTGGTAAGCGGAAGGTTACCATTCGATGGTCTACAAAAAAGGTTCTGAAGAAAGTTTTAATTAGGCGATGTCAATCGGAGAAATAAGTGCTTAAAACGTTAAAGTAATTGATTTCGTTTATTCGAAAGGTTCTTTTTGTCTGTTTTTATTCCTTGCTTTGTTTTTTTAATTGCCTATAGTTGGATAATGTATTTGACAATAAAATAGGCTAAGTAAAATAAGAAAAACAATTTATTTCTATAAATATAGCTTTCCAAGAGAGAGATTCGAAGACCTTGTGACTGGGGCCTTTCTGGGGTTGGCCGACCCAACCAGGTAAGATCATAAATCATGACCTTTCAAGAATGTGACCTTTTTTTGAATGTTTTCATATTTTGTCGTATATGTTAATATTTTTCAAGAGTGTAATAATATTGTCAATATGGTGACTGCTATCAGTAAGTAGGTCAGTAATGTCCCGAGGTATGTCCAAGTTCGTTATAAGAATGCAGTCTGTTAGTATATGTTTGACTGTTAGTTCTGTATTGCAGATCTGACATTTTGGTCTATCAGTATTATTCATCAAGTATTCGTGAGTAATGCGTGTGTGGCCTATTCGCAGTCTTGCAAGAACTATTTCCTCTCTCCGGGAATTTCTGTATGCGCTTGGCCAATCAGTAAGTGTATGTTTGATTTGTCTTAGTTTGTTGTCCGTCAGATTAATCCATTCTAGTTGCCATTTTCGTTGTATGGTATTTATTAAAATAGTAAACAAAGTCAATAAAATTATTGAACTAAAATATTAAAACAAGAAACATTCTGGCCTCATTCAATCATTTAAATGATGCGAAGAGTTCATAGTTATTTAAATTAAAACTTCTTTGCCGTAGAATATAAAGATTTACCACAGCTGAAAATTGGACATCGCTCAATTCTCTGGACTCTAAAAGAGCAGAATATACGCTATCTCGGAGTATATCTAGACACAAGAGTAACTTGGCGACAACACATTCACCAAAAACTACAAGAAGCTCACACACGACTATTACATATTTATCCATTCTTAAATAGAAAAACTCCCCTAAAACACACCTGTGGTGCACTACTATACAAATCGACAATACTACCCATACTAACATACGCATGTCCGGTCTGGCTTGGTGCCAGAACCACACCCTTAAAACGTCTACAAACTTTTCAAAACAGGGTACTCCGAATAGTGTCCAATGCTCCCTGGTTCGTAAGGAACAGCCTGATCCATAGAGTATTGGAGGTTGATCCATTTTTCACTCATATACCATCAAACTCTTCCAGACTCCAGCAGTGCCATCTTTTATCAGCTGGCACAACTACAATTACCTACTAAAAATACAAAATTTACCAGGAAATTTTAAATATCTAAGAATTTAACCTGAAAGAAAGAATATTTGTGTGCATAATTCGTTTGTATTGGTCCAAATAAAATTGTTTCTTTTCTTTACAGTAGGATTAATTTCAAAACACGATGTAAGAACCTCCTCATATCGTCGATACAAAAGCAAACTAACGAATATGAAAATCACCACTTTTCAGAGTGAAAAAGTATTTATTCATAACTTTTTTTTGGACAGTCAAATATTCGGCAGTTTTGACCTTTTGATAGTGGAATACTTTCCCTTTAATAGAGTGAAGTCAGATTGAAGAATTTGCCGTAAATAAGTTCAGCAGAAATTATTAAAGATGGACAATGAAAGATGCATTTTTTCATATTCGGTAGTTTGCATTTGTATCGACCATATGGTCCTACACGATGTCTAAAAAAACCTTCCGACTTATTCAAAGTCGAGGAAATTACTGTGTTTATACGAGGAAAGTACCCTGTTTATACAAGGAAATTACTGTGTTTATACGAGGAAAGTACCCTGTTTATACAAGGAAATTACGGCGTTTATACGAGGAAATTACCTTGTTCATACGAATTCACTGTGACAAACCAACATTTTTTCTGAGAGCTACCTATGTGTGAGAATTTTTATTGTTTGCTTGTGTACTTGTAAATATTACTTGTTTATTTAGTTTTAATGGTTGAGCCGATATTTTTAGAAAAGGATGCCAACAATTTTTATTAAGTATGTAAAAACTAATGTATGAGTTATGTTTTGATTTAAAGACTTTTAGTGGCATGATTGGTGCATTCTTTTTTAATTCGCTGAAATTGATTTGAATAAAAAAGATATGATTGCTGTTTGCTTATCCTTGTGGAAGATTATAATTCAGCCAAGAAACTTTCCTAATAAAATCTCATTTGCATATTTTAAGTTGTTAAGATTATAAGAAATCTGAGGACTTCTATAATCCGACTAAGTATTGATTGTAAGTAGGAATGAAAACACGGAAGTCCACAGCCAAATGATGAGGGCCCTAGAAGCGAAGTCCTTCGCTCTTAAATTATAAACTTCCAAGTCCCCAGCATTACTTGGAATCCAGCTTCAATTTCAAGTCTACTTTAACAAGCAAACTTACTTTAGCTCAGATATCTCCACTCCATTTGGACTTTTTTCATGTTTTTCGAAATCGAATCTTACTAGGATGGAAAAATGTTTATAAAAGCAAAGTTGTGTCATAAAAGCAGGTTTTTTTATTGATTTTTAGCACCTATGAATGATCATTCATAGGTCATTCATAGGAAGCCATGAATGATCATTCATAGGTCATTCATAGGAAGCCATGAATGATCATTCATAGGTCATTCATAGGAAGCCATGAATGATCATTCATAGGTCATTCATAGGAAGCCATGAATGATCATTCATAGGTCATTCATAGGAAGCCATGAATGATCATTCATAGGTCATTCATAGGAAGCAGTCCGGAAGTGCCAATCAGAACATTTAATGTTTCAGAATTCATAGATCACCAAAATAATAGTGGCTCAAATTCGTGTTTATATATATATATATATATATATATATATATATATATATATATATTTAAAGTAGATGGCAATACTTAGGTAGGTAGAACTAGACCATAAAATATAGTTAAATACTGTCAGCCCCAAGTTTCTACCTGATTTTGTTCCAGACATACCTACGCCGTTTTAAAATTAATTTAGTTTTTTTTTTTTTTTTAATTCATTTATTTATGAGCACCCGCAACTAAGGTGATGTGCTCGAAACTTATTATACAGATACATTTCTAGTAGCAATTAAAAAAAAATAATATAAATAAATAAATACATTGTGAATTCTTAATAATAGCAGATAAAATACATTAGAACAATGTTCATGTAGTTACAAAAAAGGTCTGTTTACAATTACTTCGTGAAAGAAGGTGTAAAAGAAGAAGCACTGTTGTTGATACTGTGAATAAGGTATATCCAAGATTTGATAATGAACAAAATTATTAAACAACGTAAGAGTCGGGAAAACGAGAAAAGCAGTAACTCTTAAGAGGGGAAAACGTATTAGTAACATAAAAGGTGAAAATAAGAAGAGAAGGAAGAAAAAAAAAATAAATAAATAAATAAAAAAAAAATAAAAATAAATAAAAAAAAAAAATAATAAAAAAAAAATAAATAAAAAAATAAAGTAAATATAGAAGTGAATATTAGTAAATTATAAATAAATAATAATAATAATAAATATATATATAGCCGAAGTCAAAAAAAAAAAAAAAAAAAAAAAAAAAAAAAAAAAAAAAAAAAAAAAAAAAAAAAAAAAAAAAAAAAAAAAAAAGAAATTAATTTAGATAAAACCTTTTTTTTTTTTTGTAGCAAACCCAAAATTTGTAAATTTGGATTACCTTTCCAACGGTTAAATAAGAACTGAAATTATCTCTCAATTTCATAATAAATTCGAAATTTAGGGGCGAAAAAAACGTATAAATAAAACTAATATTATTTTTTATTAGTCAGAAATAAATGAAAAGTATTCTTGATGAAATTATATTTAATGATTACAATAGTCTCACATTAAATCTGAAAAAAAAAAAAAAATCACTTCGAAAATTAAAGTTGCCACAACTTGCCTCTTCTTGCAGAACGCACTGACAACATCTGGTTCTTAGTGTGTAAATACGTTTGTTAAACTTAAATATAAGTATAATGTGAAGTGTAATATTATTAGCATATTGTATAGTTGTATGATGCAGCAAAAAAAAAAAAAATTGAAAATGTTTTTTTAGGGTTCACTATGAGATGGACGCCGATTTTTAAAATGTATCATATAAAGTAAAAAAGTCCGTTACGCAGGAGCTGCATAACTAAGCACTTTCCTCAGAATTTTTGTAGTGTAGACTCCATTACTGAATAATTTGCTGTAAATAAACTATATAAATAAAATAAAAACGTGAATAGTTCTGCTCATTTACATTTCTTATGAGAACTGTTAAATTATTAATTTTGTAAATAATTTGCTTCCTGAGTTATGTTAATACATGATGCTGTACTACTTACACACAAAAATACACAAAAACTTCATTTTCCGTCTTTTAATCTGACGGAGGTACAGGATACAGTCCCCCTTGTGGGAGATAGCGCTCCTGGCGGCGGCTTTGGGAACCTACGTCTGGCCGGCTAATTCTAATGAAACAGAGTTTAAAGTAAACCCTCCTTTCCAATAGACCGATTTACTTCATTTTTACAACACTTCTTTCTCGTAAGATGTCCTCGCGTTACGTTACAATACAGCAAAAATTACGACCGGTATGTGTATATTAGTACTTTAGGTCCGGAGTAAACTCCCCCTCCAAATAACCCGATTTAGTTTATTTTTACAACCCATTTTTCTCTGTTGATTACCACCACGAATACCGAGTTTCGTTGAAATGTAACTAAAATTACGGTTGGTAGTGGCAAATTGGTAATGTGGGTCCGGAGTAAACCCCCCTCCTAATAAACCGATTCAGTTTATTTTTACAACGTATGTCTCTCTTTAGATCAACATAACGAATACCGAGTTTCGTTGAAATATAACAAAAACTACGGCTGGCATGGTCAAATTAGTGTTTTGGGTCCGGGGTATTGGGGATTCTATTGCGACGGGTGGGTGGTTTTTAAGGTACCTCCGTCCTGTACTTTAACCTAAGGTGCTCCTTTCTTCAGTACCTTCCTAGGTCGGTCCCGTATACACGGCATCCAACTGTAATTGTCTGTCAGATCTCTTGGGAAGTGGATACAGCGTCGCAGTCCCAATAGGACCATTGTACCTGATCCCGTCACAAATATTGAAGTTTGTGAATTTTCTTAAACATATTTTTTTTCTCATTATTTGGGTCATTTCAACAGTATTCGCGAAGCCGTTCACCGATATAATCGGAATACGTCGTTAATTATTTAATTGTGAAAATACGAAGGAAGTAGTTCTTTTCTTAAGCAAATATTTCCCAAAATGCCTGAAATCATTTGATCTGACCATCAGAGTAATGGGAGGTTGAGTTGGGAGTTATTCTAATGTATTTTCGAGGCCAAAGTGAGCTCAAACACAGAATGAATGTATTTTTGATAATGATAATTGGCTCACATTAACCAAGGGCTTAGAAAAGTTCACAAACCTTTTTTTATTTTCATGATTTTGACTGAGGGCGATTATTATGCATCTACAGACAGTAATGATGTACTGCTTTGGGTGATAAAGCTCTTTAAAAGAGGTGGAAGATATGAAACCAAACATAATCTCCTTCGCGATTTCGCAAAATCAGTGCTTTTACTGTTTATTTTTTGCATTGAGCTGGGTGATCTATAAGCAACATTTTCATTTTTATTTAATTTTTTAGATGCTGACGAAGGTTCTTAATTTTTTTAGACCTTAAACTGCATATGGGAATTTTTAGGGCCATAAAATGGACGGTTGCGCCCGATTACGTTATTCCGGGATTGCGCCTGATCCAGAGTTAAGATTGTTTAACGTATCTGACTTTAACATATTCATTGATGCTAATGATTTTGCAATGATAAACCTACGGGGAGCCTTTGAACGGAGTGAAAATAAGAATGCAGAGATGATTTTGACAGGATCTTGACAGCTGCTATGAAGGACGATCAATGAACAAACTTTGATGATTGTCACTTTAAATAGATGAATTTTCATCCAGTTCCGCCGTGTTGGTGCTTTTCAACTGGAGCAGAGCTTTGTAAAACTTTACTATTTTTCAAACCTAACTATCTATATAATCTGCCTTTTTAATTCGCAATTTTAAGTTCAATGGACCAGTAATAAATTGATTATTAATTTCTCTACTCTCCCCCACTAAGTTATACGAGACGAACATGCCAGTGAGAGAGATATTTCAAGAAATACGGCACCTACAACCTTACAACCTTACAACCTATATGGATACCTGGACACATGGACAACTTAGGGAACAGAGAAGCTGACAAATATCCTTAACAAGCCACAGAGAAATGTACAGTGGATGTGGAGGCATTGATGCTACACAAAATACACAAGAACATAACAACTTACTTAAAAAATGAATGAGAAAAAACATGGACGAACACGACAAACAACAAATCAAGAAAACCGTTTGCGTTTGGCCCTCGAGCAACCGTCCGAACAGAAGGGAAGAGGTTGTCATTTTTGATTACGTATCGGACACTAGTTGCTGACACTTCGCCAAACTTGACTATTAAACACATACTGACAGATTAAACCTGCCAAACTTGACTATTAAACACATACTGACAGATTAATCCTGCCAAACTTGACTATTAAACACATACTGACAGATTAAACCTGCCAAACTTGACTATTAAACACATACTGACAGATTAAACCTGCCAAACTTGACTATTAAACACATACTGAGAGATTAAGCCTACCAAACGACTATTAAACACATACTGACAGATTAAACCTGCCAAACTTGACTATTAAACACATACTGACAGATTAAACCTACCAAACGACTATTAAACACATACTGACAGATTAAACCTGCCAAACTTGACTATTAAACACATACTGACAGATTAAACCTACCAAACGACTATTAAACACATACTGACAGATTAAACCTGCCAAACGACATGAAGGAACTTTTGACGGATAACAGTCCACACATTAACACAATAACCATCCACCCCAAAGAGACAAACATTTACAATTTCATTTAAAATACACTCATTGTATAATCTATTAAAGCATGTATGACTTAAGGTAACGTTGAAGGCAGAGACTTTGTGGGTCTAGCACACGATAAGTTAATAAACCTCAAGGCAGGGACTCCACAGTCCAGTTATAGTAGACCCACTGAATGTGAAGCAAATATCCTCTTGTCCATACACATCAGGCCTGGCCTCATTGGTCTGTACAGTTAATCTATTGCAGCGATGGGCATAATTTTATTTATAAATAAAAGTACTTCATATATTTGTAAATATAAATATAAATAAATTCGTATTCATAAATGTGAATACGAATTTATTTTTATTCACGTATATTAAATATAAAAATACAAATAAAATGTTATTCACAAATTTTCCTGCGAATACAAATAAATTCACAGAAAAAAATTGTAAATAATCACAAAATAAGTGAATATTCACAAAAAATCAAGTCATTACAAAAAGGGCGCTAATGGCCTAGATGTCGATGCGCCGTAAAAAAAAAATAAATAAAAAAATAAAAATAAAAATAAACATTACAAAAAAATCATATTAAAATATATGAATACAAATTTATTCGCATTATAATTTGCGAATACAAATTTATTCACAATAAAATTCGCAAATAAATAATGAATTTGGACGTATTAAGGATAAGATGATATTACGAAAGGAATGAAGGGGATGTTGTTGTTTTGGTTATCAGCGCCTAGATTGAGGTTTTTTTTTTTTTTTTTTTTTTTTTTCAGGTACAGATGGCGAACTATGTCATAAAATCATAATTTATTTGCGAATTGTTTCGTGAATAAATTTGTATTCACAAATTATAATGCGAATAAATTTGTATTCATATATTTTAATGTGATTTTTTTTGTAATCACTTGATTTTTTGTGAATATTCACTTATTTTGTGATTATTTACAATTTTGTCTGTGAATTTATTTGTATTCGCAGGAAAATTTGCGAATAACATTTTATTTTTATATTTAATATACGTGAATAAAAATAAATTCATATTCACACTTATAAATACGAATTTATTCATATTCGTATTTACAAATATATTAAGCACGAATAAATTCGTATTTTTATTTATAAATAAAATTATGCCCATCTCTGATCTATTGGTTTTTTCATTCTACTTCGATGGACTGTACTGTTGAACTCTGGCCTCAAGGATGTCCTGTGCACAGTGAGGAATATTTCAAGATTTGGACTGCACAGTCTAAGTCTTGAGATATAATTCCTCACGTTTTAAGGACACCTTTTTCGTTTACTGTTCGATTCACCACGTTTCCTGAGGGTTGTAATGCCTAACCTGGTTTTTTATAGTTATGTTGTTTGCATTCTCGAATGATCAATTCAAAAGATTAACGGTATCTATTCCAAGTTTTTAAAATGGCACTGGTTATAAGAAAAGCGCTAAGCTGAAGCTGTTCCTGCTTGTCGGAAATTTTTTATGTTTGTTATTTCAAAAAAAGAGACATTGACTAAAGCGATTCGAGTTAATGACTACCTTCATTCTGCCGATTCGTGAGCTGGAACATAGATTCAATCATACCAGCTGATATTCGCACCCTATGGTATGGAGCCATCAATATCTCTCCACTGACATCCCAGCTTATCTACAGCTGATGGAGCCGTCAATTAGCCATTCCACCATCGGTGTCTGAATCAGCATTTCGTGTCAATTCGTCTACAGGTCGATACTTCCATGGATATCGTCTGTCTTTGTTGGAATACTGTAGAAAAACGTGACTGTTGTAAGTCAAAAGCGTCTCACGTTTTTTCATATTTCAAAACTATAAGTATTTCTTATTGCCTTTGATTGCTTAGATGACTCAAACTGTACTTTTTATCATCGTGCTTAAAAGGTTGCAGTAATAATTTCAAATCACTCATCTCGTGATGTATACGTCATGTAATGATTCTACATAGGATCCAATGGGCGTATATAGAAATTAATTTCGGAGGGGGCTGGGAAAATTTCGGGGGGGGGGGGGGCTGAGACCATTTCCGGTGTATGGAATACTAACGATTTAGATCTTGGAAGAGTTTTAGCCAACTTAAACGCTATTACACCCAAAATAGAATATGTTTTATGAACTAAATGATCTTATTTAATTTATTTTCAAGGGTTTTATGAAATTTTTACCGATCAAATCAAAATTTCGGGTGGGGGGCCCTCAGCCCCCCCCCCGTTATATACGCCCATGTAGGATCCTCCTTGTGTAACTGTGAAATGAAATTAAATTTTTTATTCTTATTCCGGGACACATGTCCCATAGGAATAATTTTTAGTGTACAGAATAGTGAACAATTTAGGGATTAGGGATTGGGTGAATCTTGCAGGGATAAAAAGTGGTGGATGAGTCGGGATTTAAAAGTTTCTAGGTTGGTAGAATGGTGGACAGACAGAGGTAAGGAATTCCATAGCGAGGTTGCAGCGAGGTTGCAGCGGTGGGAAGGAATATAAAGATCGGAAGGACGAGATCGGGTGATACGGGAGTGAACAGAGAATTAAAATTTAAGGAGTTGAAAAATGTAAGAAGAAAAATATAATAATTATACTTTGGTACAAGCTACTTTTAGTATCATATAATCGGATTTATAATTATTATTAAACTTGTTAATTATTACGGATTAATAACGCAGCCACAAACAAAAACAGTTAAGACGCAGAGAGGAGACCATGTTTACTGCATGTTTTTGGGGTCGTTGAATCGGAATACGTGGTCAGAAAAATCCCTGCACTTTTTTTTAAGACTACCCCCCCCAAAAAAAATAAAATAATTTGAGACATTTTACACTATAATCTTTTTAAACGAATATTTCATGTGTACTGTCTTTCTGAACTCAAAAATTATTTTTGTTTTGACACCTCAGTAAAGTCGATTGGTCCATTTGGACCAAGTTAGAGGCCTTTAAATTTATGACTTTTCTGAAAATTTTGCGTTTTTGCTTATATTTTAGTATTGATTATGTTTTCTGATGCAAACAATCTTTGATTTTTTATACAAAAATTGACCCAAGGCCTTCGGAGGAGATTCTTGAACAGATGCGATCCGTAAAATCCCAAAATATATTCCTTAAAAAAATTTTCCCATGTTTGATTCGAGCAATGTGTCAATTGAAGTATATTCGAACTATGTTTTCATACATTTTCCCATGTTTGATTCGAGGAATGTGTCAATTGAAGTATATTCGAACTATGTTTTCATACATTTTCCCATGTTTGATTCGAGGAATGTGTCAATTGAAGTATATTCGAACTATGTTTTCATACATTTTTTCTACATGTTAATTAAAATGTCATTGGAATAATGAAGGACCCTCCATGCGGTACTAGTTTTCAAGATATTTATCTTTAAGGATTTACGTTTTAACATGGGAGACAGAGGCAAGGCGTATCTATGTTCACTAAAAAAAAACAAAAAAAAGTCCGATTCGCAGGAACTGCGTCATCTTAGCGCGGTTCCGTTCTTATCTCTAGTGTTTATGAAGGCATAGAATAGAAACAGTTATTACTTTGTTTAGATCAATAGCGAAACAGCTATCCAAATGAAATCTCAAACAAACCAGTCTTGAAAGGTCTTGATTTACAATCTTACCTGTATGGGTCAGCTATACCATAAGTCGGGCAGAAAGGCCTCCGCTCAGAGGCATTTGGAAAGCCTTGGGATCTCTCTCTTTGAACGCTACATTTCTAACAATAAATTGATCCTCTTATTTTACTTAATCTGTTTTATTGTCAAATACATTATCTGACTATAAGCAATTTAAAAATAACAAGGAATAAAACAGACAAAAAGAACAGTTCGAAAAAGTGAAATCAATTACTTTAAAGTTTTAAGCACTTATTTCTCCGATTGACATCGCCTAATCAAAACTTTCATCAGAATGATTTTTGTAGAGCATTTAGTGAGCTTTCTAATGGTCATCTTCCGTTTCCCAAGATTCTCAACCTTTTTCGAGATATTAAGGAAAGTATACAAAGTACCAAAACTTTTTATGTATGTTAATAAAATATTTTATTCTAACCCTTCCTAAACTCCAAACGTAACAAAAATTTCAACAAATTAGTTTTAATGAATGTAGAACATGCAGAAAATGTTTCAACTGAATCCCATAATTCTAAGTACCAAAATCAAAGAGATAAAGAACAGTTCGAATAAGCGAAATCAATTACTTTAAAGTTTTATGCACTTATTTCTCCGATTGACATCGCCTAATCAAAACTTTCATCAGAACCATTTTTATAGAGCATTTAGTGAGCTTTCTAATGGTCATCTTCCGTTTCCCAAGATTCTCAACCTTTTTCGAGATATTAAGGAAAGTATACAAAGTTACCAAAACTTTTCATGTCTGTTCATAAAATATTTTATTCTAACCCTTCCTTAACTCCAAACGTAAAATAACGTTCAACATATTAGTTTTAATGAAATTAGAACATGCAGATAATGTTTCAACTGAATCCCGTGATTCTAAGTACCCAAACCAAAAACGGAATTCAAAAACTATTTTTCCAATTTTCTCGATAACGGTTAAAGCTATCGCCTTGAAAATGGTTTCATTCGTTTTTCTAGCCCAAGAAGCCTATAAAAAGAGTACTTACAAGCTTATGAACTCAAAAACGTAAGCGTTACGATTTTTTCTGCGCGAATTTCGCCCCAAACGCCATCTTCCAGTGGGCGGATTTTGCTGGTTAACGAACTTGACCTTTCAAATTGGACGACGGATTTTTGTACCAAATTTCATCAAAATCGGACCATCAGGGAAGCCAGAAATGAGCGAACAGACAAATATATATATATATATATATATATATATATATATATATATATATATATATATAAATAAATATATACATATATATATATATATATATATATATATATATATACAAATTTGAACCACCGTTATTTTCGGTCTCTAGGGGTTCTGAAACGCGAAATTTTCTAGTCGGCACTTCCGGATTGTTTCATTGTATCAACCCTATAAGCGGGGTTCCTCCCTATGGGGGAGGGAGGAACCGCGCTAAAAAAACGAGTTTGCCAACCATTTTTCTGTAAAACTAGTATATGGGGGTCTCCCGTGGTCTAGTGGCTAGCGCGCTAGATTCATAAGCGGGAGATGGTTTTCTCATCTCACGGCTCGCTGAGAAAGTTCCTGGCTGCACCCTGGACGTCGGCGCTAATGGCCAAGATTTATGTCGATGCGCCGTAAAAAAAAAAAAAACAAAAAAAAAAAAAACTAGTATATGATACATAATAGCAAGCCTAATCTTGCTGGCAAAAGTTTTTACAGGCCAAGCGGTACATATTTTCGGAATATAAACACTCGAAGTCTCAATTCCGTTTTATTAGTATAATTAATAATGTGTTTACAATGTACACTATTAATTTATATCGCCGCATGTATGGCAGATTCGACACAAAACAATTTAAAAAAAAGTAACACTGTACGTTTAATTATAAATATTAATTTTTTTCGTTACTGATGTTCACAAATATTGGTAACAGACTGAAAGTAAGTGTTTAGAGGTTCGAAATATTACTGGTTTATAGTGAGTCATAGGGAATCACATCCATGCTTTTATTCCGCACAAAATTAAGGATAATCTGTGAAATATTTGGAACGTGTTTTATTCAGAAAATTATACATAGACGTCACGAATAATAATTTACGAAAAATGAACATCACGTTTTTGTTTTAATGTCTTTTCTCTGTTCTACATTCCGTGATCGTCCAGCATAATGCGGTAAATACAAACTTTCCCATCGAAAAAAAAAAACAAAAAAAAAACATTTTCTTCCGTGATCCTAACTAATTTAGGGGATAAAACAGCTTTAGCTGTTGCTCCGTCAATCTGCAATGCGGACATGATTTTTTCCTCTAATAGACTTTTATAAATGGAACGTCTATTCACAATTCCCTAATAATACCCAAATCTAAAGAAATATTTTCTTTTCAGGATTTTAGGTTACGTCTTCATTATTGTTCATCTTCATTATCTACGGAGATGTCAAATTATACATTAATAAAATACAAAACTAAAACTCATTTAACTGTATATTAATTCTCGAGGATATAAATGCAAAGAAATTGTGAATGTAAAAAAAAAAAAAAATAAAAAATAAAAAATCAGTCCCGTAACAGGCCACAAGGGCCCTGAGGGGCAGATACTATAGAGGTATCTGATTCATGACCATACGGCACACTAGGGAGATAGTGTAGTCAGTACTATGCTCCGGCCGCCATATTTTCCCCTTGGCTGCTTCGACTGCTGGAGTCATTAGCACCAACCAAGATACCCATTATTAAATTAATTAAAGGCTGGGTTGGCCTAGGGACGGTCAGGGAGGCCGAATTCAACCAGTGAACGAAGACACTAGAAGAAAAAATCTTTAGTGCTTGCTCGGGATTTGAACTCAGGCCTCCAGCTTATTAGTCTAGTGCTCTACCACTGAGCTAACCTCGCCCCCAATTGTGAATGTAACAATTTGGAATTATGGGTATCAGCAAAACACTCAAAAGTAGAACGAATACGAGCATTACTTCGTAGAATAGTTAATGCACCCTTTTAATTCTCCAACAAAACCCTACATAACGGCCTAAATATTCCCTTTGTGATTGGTCTCGCAAAATCCCGTTTCCTAGGGTTTTATTCTAAATTGTCATCCCGCTCAAATCCTAGAGGCCAATCCCGTTACACTCGGACCCATCCTAAAGACCTTCCCAGGAGGCTTAAGAGACTTTGGCCAAGATTCTCTAATAGTCGGAGAGCTGGCAACGCACTTTTCATG